>JAZGTN010000010.1:0-279707 GCA_037783415.1 Leptasterias polaris
ACCTGTGCCGTCACATGAATGACCTACAGTCGTTTGAGTGCAGCAGTGAGTTTGCTAATCATCACAACCTGTGCCGTCACGTGAATGACCTACAGTCGATTGAGTGCAGCAGTGAGTCTCATTATCATCACATTCTGTGCCGCCACATGAATGACCTACAGTCGTTTCAGTGCAGCAGTGAGTTTTCTAATCATCACAACCTTTGCAGTCACATGAATGACCTACAGTCGTTTGAGTGCAGCAGTGAATTTACTAATCTTCACAACCTGTGCCGTCACATGAATGACCTACAGTCGTTTGAGTGCAGCAGTGAGTTTGCTAATAATCACAACCTTTGTCGTCACATGAATGACCTACAGTTGAGTGCAGCAGTGAGTCTCATTATCATCACATTCTGTGCCGCCACATGAATGACCTACAGTCGTTTCAGTGCAGCAGTGAGTTTTCTAATCATCACAACCTTTGCAGTCACATGAATGACCTACAGTCGTTTGAGTGCAGCAGTGAATTTACTAATCAACACAACCTGTGCTGTCACATGAATGACCTACAGTCGTTTGAGTGCAGCAGTGAGTCTACTAAAACTCACAACCTCTTCCATAACATGTATGACCTACAGTCATTTGATTGCAGCAGTGAGTCTCCTTATCATCACAACCTGTGCCGTCACGTGAATGACCTACAGTCGATTGAGTGCAGCAGTGAGTTTGCTAATCATCACAACCTTTGTCGTCACATGAATGACCTACAGTCGTTTGAGTGCAGCAGTGAGTCTCCTAATCATCACTACCTGTGCGTCATAAGATTGACCTACAGTCGTTTGAGTGCAGCAGTGAGTCTACTAATAATTACAAACTGTACTGTCACATGAATGACCTTCAGTCGTGTGAGTGCAGCAGTGAGTTTGCTAATCCTCACAACCTTTGCCGTCACATGAATAACCTACAGTCGTTTGAGTGCAGCAGTGACTTTGCTAATCTTCACAACCTGTGCCGTCACGTGAATGACCTACAGTCGTTTGAGTGCAGCAGTGAGTTTGCTAATAATCACAACCTTTGTCGTCACATGAATGACCTACAGTCGTTTCAGTGCAGCAGTGAGTTTTCTAATCATCACAACCTTTGCAGTCACATGAATGACCTACAGTCGTTTTAGTGCAGCAGTGAATTTACTAATCAACACAACCTGTGCCATCACATGAATGACCTACAGTCGTTTGAGTGCAGCAGTGAGTCTACTAAAACTCACAACCTCTTCCATCACATGTATGACCTACAATCATTTGATTGCAGCAGTGAGTCTCCTTATCATCACAACCTGTGCCGTCACGTGAATGACCTACAGTCGATTGAGTGCAGCAGTGAGTTTTCTAATCATCACAACCTGTGCCGTCACATGAAAGACTTATAGTTGTTTGAGTGCAGCAGTGAGTTTGCTAATCATCACAACCTGTGCCGTCACGTGAATGACCTACAGTCGATTGAGTGCAGCAGTGAGTTTTCTAATCATCACAACCTTTGCCATCACATGAATGACCTACAGTCGTTTGAGTGCAGCAGTAAGGTTTTCTAATCATCACAACCTGTGCCGTCACATAAGTGACATTCAGTGGTTGGAGTGTTGCAGTGAGTTTTCAAATCATCACAACGTGTGCCGTCATAACGACCTTAATAAGTGGTTGGAGTGTAGCAGTGCATTTACTAATTAGCAAAACATGTGCTCTCAGTATAAAATCACAGGAAGACCTTTTACGCTCTTCGAAACTTAAGACTCACAAAATGATAAGCAAATGATTATGTGATGTACAATATTCTAAATGTAAGCGTTGGTAAAAAAATATAAGAGAAGACCAAATGCATGGAAAATACTTCGTTTATAATGGGGGTGTGATGAAGCAGCCAGGTAGATATATTGGATTAAAATGCAAGAATTACCTGTTGTAAAAAAAGCTGACTTCACTCAGAGAGGCAGCTCAATATCCCTTCATGATGTAACATCAGTGGAAGGTTACAGTCTAACAGCTTCTTGTACAGAATGTCTGCAAAATATGAAACATGAAAAGCATTAACAGTTGTTAATAGATACATGTTTTGTTAACTGGCTGTTTTCAATCAATATTTCCATCATGATGTAACTTTTATACGTAAGACTTGATGCACAGCATGGCAAAATATTGATATGGTTTTCAATTTGCATTTGCACCATGAATTATCTGCTTTCTCAAGGTTAAATAGACCCCTTGCATATGACATCACACTCTCAGACAGCGCCCTCACTTAGGCAAAAGGAGGTATTTCATTGCACGACAGCTTCTCTTGGTACGTAAAAACCTGCGCGTGGCTTCAGCATACCAGTAGCATTGTGCATTATATGCAAGGGGTCTATATAATTCTGAAAAGAACATGTCCTATAAAATTATCTACTTTCAAAGGGTATAATAAGTGGGTAAGTGGATAGAGTGGTTAGTGAAGATTGGGAAATCCAACCCAACCAAGAATCACGATTCTACTCCATGACAGTACATAGAAATTGACAAGTTAGTAGTAAGCACAACCTTTGCCGTCACATGAATTACCTACAGTCGTTTGAGTACAGCAGTGAATTTACTAATCAAAACAACCTGTGCCGTCACATGAATGACCTACAGTCGTTTGAGTGCAGCAGTGAGTCTACTAATCATCACATTCTGTGCCGTCACATGAATGACCTACAGTCGTTTGAGTGAAACATTGAGTCTCCTAATCATCACAACGAGTGCCGTCACATGAATGACCTACAGTCGTTTGAGTGCAGCAGTGAGTCTCCTAATCATCACAACCTGTACCGTCACATGAGAGACCTACAGTCGCTTCAGTGAATCAGTGAGTCTCCTAATCATCACAACCTGAGTGACCCTCAGTGCAAGGTTTTAGAAACACTACAACATTGGCAATCATTACATTGGAAACATTTTCAACAACGCTTGAGCCTCAAGGACAACTAAAAGGCAGCACATCATCCACTAATTACTACTATATCCACTAATTACTACTATAACAGTTGAACAAACATAAGTTCGGAGAAACAACGAGAAACAAAACAATACGACTTGTGACCAATTAAAGTTCATCAATCACTAGGTTGGCAACATGCTTGGCTCATGAAACATTTCGAGTTTAGCAAGCATTAGGTTTTCATGTTCTGATATAATTAAGAGACGCCACATCCTTGGATCATGATCAATCTTACAGTTCAACAATCACTACGGTGGCTTATGAAGAAGTAAGAGACAACGCAACCTTGGATCATAAACAATATTTAAAGTTCAACAATCACTAGGTTGGCTTGGTAGTGGCATGCTTATGAATAACTGAGAGACGTCACAACCTTAGCTCATGAATCAGTTGGTAGTTTAGCAATCACAAGGTATACAAGTTGATACAGACTTCATATCATTCTTCAAACTAATTAAGAGACAGCATAACTTTGGCTCATGAACAATTTGGGAGTTAAGCAATCACTATGTTTCCAAGTTTTAAGGGACAACACACTACGTTTCAATAATTTAAGATTGTTCATGATCCAAGGATGTGGCGTCTCCTAGCAAGCCTGGTTGGCTTGGTAGACATCATGCTTGAGATTAACTAAGAGACGTCACAACCTCGGCTCATGAACAATTTGGAGTGTAGCCATCACTAGAATTGCAAGTTTTCATGTTTCAAAATAATTAGGAGACGCCACATCCTTGGATCATGAACAATCTTAAAGTTCAACAATCACTAGAGTGGCTTGGTAGACATCATGCTTGAGATTAACTAAGAGACGAACAATTTGGAGTGTAACCATCACTAGAATTGCAAGTTTTTAGGGACTACACATTATGTTTCAAAATAATTAGGAGACGGCATGTCCTTGGATCATGAACAACCTTAAAGTCCAACAATCACTATAATTGCAAGTTATTAGGGACTACAAATCATGCTTTGTATCTAAACATCTTGTAGTTTCAACATTCACTAGGTTTGCAAGTTTATAGGGACTGGAAATCATGCTTAAGAACAATTAAAAGACGGCACAACCTTATGAAAAGTTTTAGAGTTCAACAATAACTAGGTTGTCTTGTTATTAACTTGTGAGTTTAACATTCACCAGGCTTGCTTCCAAATAATAAAGATATGGCACAATCTTAGATCATGATCAACTTGAAAGTTCATCAATCACTAGATATGCAAGCTTTTGGAGACTACACCTTTTGTTTCACTTGATCATGAAAAAAAATAAGAACAAATCTGTAGGGCGGCAGGTTTTGATAGATCCTTAAAAACACTGGCTCAGTAACAATATCTCCAATGTTTAATAAACTTAGTACAACCTCTCAGACCTTTGGGTTGTTATTATTTGTCCATCATGAAGTGGTTATTAACTTTATTGCTATTTCATACCTTTTTCAAGTGCACCAAAACTGTGATTCCTCTCCAAACTTCACTCTGATGTGCCCTCATGTTCCGTTGTCGTCGGCTCTGTTGATGTCACCATCGTCTATGGTAGTAGCAGCAAAACCTTTCCACGTGAAAACCATCAAGACAATCTAAAACAAAGTCAAGTCAATCAGGGCATTTTGAATTGAAACAATTCTGACAATAGGATTCTGTAAAATGTTCGATTTGTAATATTTGAAGCAATGGTAAACTTCAAGGAGAGTATGACTTGTTTCTTTAATCTTTGTAGATGTAGCTTTCATGGTTGCTGTCTCTTAGCCGGGCATTTAGAATAAGCGATGCTTAAAAATTGCATGTCCGGATTTTGGGCAAAGTCCGGAATTTGGGCAAGTTTACCCAGGCGTCAGCGTCGCACTCAGTGAATCCCTCTGGTGTTTTGGGGACCATGTGTGGGATCAAGGACATGTTAATAGGGGAAAAATACTTTAAAAAAAGATGAAATCATTACAGTGCTAGACTTCAATTGTGTTAAAAAGCTCAAAATAAAACTAGAGATAGTGATTGTGTACAATCACAGAGCAGTTCCAGTAATTTTGTTAATTTGAGCTGCAAGAAATCACAAACACTACAACCTTAAGACAGTAGTTCAGGAGAAATTATTATCTCAAGTTATGAGCTCTTTTTTGGGGGACCGGAAGTTAAGGTCAAAAATAAACCTGGTCTTCATTCTGATACTGAATCAAAAGGAGCTTTTAAACCAGAAATACAGGTCAACATGGGGTCATGGTAACCCTTGTCTATCATTTAATGCTGAAAGGGTTTATAACTGAAAAGAAACTGAAAATCGGGTGTGTAGTTCTTGAGATATGGTCCCACTTCCGGTTGACCCAAAAGTAAAGATCAACATGGGGTTATAGTTACCCAAGGCTAATCTCCAATGCCCAAAGAGTCTATAACTGAAAAAAGTTAGAAAATCGGTTGTGTACCCAGTCTGCAAGCCGCTATCGGTCCGTCGTTACGCCGCCGGCGAGCCGACAGTGGCTGCCACTGGCGGACCTCCGGCACAAACGTCCGCCCGCTCGCTAGCGCTCCTCCGTCAGCAGCCGACAGAGGACCAATCATGGACCATCAGCGGACCTCTGCCGACAAAGGTCCGCCGGTGGCACCCACTCGTCGGCCCGCCGTTGGCATCGTGATTGCAACATTCACTAGGTTTGTAAGGTTTTTAAGTTTTAGAAAATACATTTTGGAAAAAAATACAGAGAGGGTGGGGGGGCAAACCAATGTATTGGGTGGGGTCCAGTCCAGGGGCCGGCCTTACGGGCCCCTGGTAGGGTCAAGGGCGAAGCCCCGGTGGGGGTCCAGGGGCAAATTAAAAGCCCCCTAGAGCTCTGAGCTTTTGGTGTTTTTGGGGTGAAAAATTTAGCCTCTTTATGCATAAAATTAGAAAAATATTCATACTTTTTAAGCACTTCTGATCTATATAAATCTTTTAAATTTTAAGTAATATTTTTCAGTGATGCTCCTCCCTCTTGTAAGAACTTATTGCCACTTTATCTAGGTTAGGCTGATAATGCTCGCATGGAATCCCCAGAATATTGTGTACAAGGTACATTGTCAGCAAAGGTTTTTGTTTAAAATAATAATACTGCGGACGTTGTTGATAAGAACATTATGAGCGGTGCTACCTACTTTTCATCACGGAGCAGCAAATTCCATGAATAAGTGGGCGGCAAACCCAAATCCTACAACAAATCTTTGTTTTGCGAAAGTGGTGTCGCATAATAATAATTTATACCAGATCACTGTTAAAAATGAAATTATAAGTTTAACCAGGGCATACCGGTAAATGTGGTGTGTAATTTGGAAAGGGTAGGATTGCAGACCTTTTTAACCAATGAACATAGCCTACTAGTATGAAAAATGTGGAAAAAAGCAACGCGTGATGATGTTCATTTTGGATTCATTAAAAAAATCGCGGGTAAAAAAAACATTACTATCCGGCGTTTCTCAAATTCAAGTGTAGTACTATACAGGCAATCCATAAGGGGGAAAAACCATTGAAGGCCGGAAGGACGTGAGATATATTTTATCCTGGACAAATTAGCCTGTTGGTTTCAAATGCTTAATATGTTATTGTTGCAAATTTAAACAATTACAAGTGAGTTATCATAAAAGTATGGTGTTCAATATCTGTCACCTCGCACCTCCCGTTATCGAATCTCCCGTATAAAAGAGTAAATTGGCAGGGGGAAAAAATTACGAATGGCAAAGGAAGAAAAGAAAATACTGCCACCGGAAATAAAAACCTAAAGCTACACACACATTTGCGACTTTTCTCCCTCGGCTAATTTTTCCTTCCTAATTCCTCCCCTCCCCCAATTTGTTTTTATTTGTTTTTATTTCTTTCTTTCCCCCTTCCTCCCCCTTTTTTCTTTCTTTCCTTCCCCCTTCCTCTCCCGTTTTTTTTTAGGGGACCCTCTTAGGGGGGGAGCCCCCTCCCACCCCCTGGGTGGGCTGTTGCCGGTGTTGGCCTATAAATTATTCTTCTACAAATCTTTATGTGATTGTAGAACATGTCAAGCAGTATTATATGCCGTTACTAAAGTCAAGTGGATGAGTTTTAAAAACGTTTTTAGCTGAAGCACGAACCAAAAGTGGTGAATACTACGTTGTCGTTTTTATTGAATAATAATGAGGCATAGTAAAACTAATATAACATACTTTTATGGGGTAACTAGGTGATATTAATTCCCCTCGGTATTTCAAGTTAAAGATGAATTGCCCGTATTTGGACAAAACTTGATGGTCAAAAATTGATTTAAATGTAAAATTTGTATGTTCCGGGGTAGGAAGTCGTGTGTGAGATCAGGCTCAAAAATTATGCATCGAATTGCGGCTATAAGGCTGTAACTGCGGCTGGTGCATGCTAAAGGCTTCTAGTGGGAATAACGCACGGAGACACGTTGCGGCGCAGCCGGCATTCCGGACCCAGTCGCTATAAAGTCAGCCTATTTTTACACCTGATCGCTACAAGTCTCGTGTGTGCTGGTTATGGCCCGGCCATGCAGTACACTCGACAAGCGGTGACTCGCACTGCAGGACTGGTGAAATGTGCATCATGGGCCATTACTAATCTATTGTCCGGGGATGGCAATTCGCCTACGTTAATTGCCGGTTTTTGTTAGGCCTATGAATCAGATTATTTTGAGAAATTATGTAAAGGTGTGTACAATATTACAAACGGGGTTGTCAGTGAACCCTAATTTGGTTTCAATAGTGTTCTTTCGTTTCGCCGGTTCGTTGTACGTGTTACCATCAGGAAGACACTAAACAACACAAGGCCCGCCCTAAAACCATTTCATCCAATCGTGTGTTCACATTGACTAGATCATTGTAATTTCTGCCTATTAATAAACAATTTATGCATTCCGTACGCAAAGTTAATGAAATGCGGCTAAGTGAGGCATGCAATTGTAAACATGCACAGTGAAGACTCTTCGAGCACAAAAGAATTCTTTCCCGGGAAATTCAAAGGTTTTATTAGAGTAGCTTACATTCTGCTTTACAGGACGTAGCTAGAGTATTCAGTTCACATGCACACTTGATAATTATCACCGTAGTTTGCTATTCGAGTCCACCATGTATCCAGATGTAACTCTTTTTTGATTTGAGGTTGAACAAGGAAAACTTGACTAGAGCGGGATTTGAACCAACGATCTCATTTTTTTATGAACCAGCGATGAACAGGCACTGCAGTGGAATTCGCAGATAAAATAAACTCCTATGTCAACCGTGATAACTATATTTAAATGTTAAAGGCACCTGGAAATTGATTTTTTTTTTTTTTTAATATAAGAGTATATGTATATTAACAAAAAAACAATTTTTTGAGTAATTGTTTGTCAGTATTTATATGTTAAAAAAATAGATAAAGTTGTTTGGGGGCGACTCTGCCCATCCCTTTTTGTGACGTCAATCGAGGAAGACTTCGCCTCGATTGAACATCGACCGCACTCGAACTTGCCTGCATTTACGTTGTATATACACGTGCCAGTAGTGAGATTGTACGTTTCGTTTGGTTATCCAAAAGGGGGTTTTTTCTTGCATTTTTCCAGCGAAAATTACTGCTGGATGCAGCAAAAACGACTAAAGATGGGGTCAGCCACCATTTTTTTCCTGCAGATCCCAAATATAGGCAGTTACGGGCATCGAAAGTTAGGCTAACGAGGGCAAAGTGGTCCGGTCCGACGTCGTTTTCAGCGCTATGCAGCGAACACTTGGATAGCCCAGGGATTTTTTCGTTGGTAGTAGTGTGCAAGGGAAGTTGCAGTGAAGCTTAGAATACCAGCGAAATGTTTCTGGTGGAAAAACAATACCTCGTATTATCCGTGTTCCTCGTTATGATTATGGATCATGCTCGTATCTTCCGTTTTTAAGACATAGAAACGCGCATGGGACAGTTCGGGACCGGTGAAAAACCTCGTATAAACTGGCGTCTCGTATTAGTCGACTGTACACTGTCCTAGGATTGCATTGGGTGGTGACGTCCGAATACGAAAACGCATCATACTGATCAGGTACCCAGACGTAATGTACGGGGCCAGACTACACATTTTCTCCTGCCTCGATTGACGTCACGAACAGCGCCATGTAAAGGGGGGCCTATTTTTTAATTTGTAATTACAAGAAAAATACAATTGTTTAACCTTAGTAAATTGTTTATTCACATTCCACTCATAAAAATGTATATATTAATGACAAAAGTTTTATTTTGAAAAAATACCACTGCCAGATGCCTTTAACAGTTCCTAAATTTCACATAAGAAAAAATGAAATTTAGAAAATTCATTTTAGCCTGTACATGTGAAATACGAATCGGGGCTTTGTAACTGCTAATGAGAAGAACATCAGTGCTTTTTATCATTGTACATGAGACGATTCGTACGGATTAGGGCTTTGTTATTATTAACAAAGTGAACCATTGTATGAGACGGTTTGAACGGATTAGGGCTTTGTCAAAATTAATGACGTGAACCTTTAGTGCCTGTTGACCTTCTTAAACCTGATATAAAAGAGAGGGTTGGCTTTCGAAAACCCAGCACTAACACTGCTTGGTTATAACTGCCAATTTTGGTGAAATAATAAAAATGGCACAAGAAAGAGCAGGAGTTGGAGTGAACGGAGACGAGAGACGACTGATATTTTCAGGCCATCGAGCCCACGGAAATAACTGTGGTAGGGTGGTGGCCCAACTATTGCAACACGCGGAACCCGAAGGCCCTACATGTACAATCAGCAGTTACGTGCGACGGAACGCATGTCAGAATTATAAAAACATTTTCCTAAACTTAAAAGGGGTCATTTCTAATGATGTTTTATAACATCAAAATTTTTCCAGTGCTCTTTACCAAGAAAGTGTTTATGGTCATTAATTTTCGGAGTAATTACCAAAGGTATAACCATGCGCATTATTATGCCTATTTTACTGATGCACAACCCTCCCAGTCCTTTGCATATATACATATAATTTTAGTGACTGCTCATGTGCCATTATTTAAGTCCAGCTGTACACGGTCATGTAACACACAGGGTCCAGCACCCGCGTCCAACGAAGTTTGGATTGAATGCCTTATTTGAATTACCCGCGATTTCACCAGATTCCTTTCATTGTCTTTCATTGTCAATGGCGAGGATCCGTACAGAGCGTGAATGCACACACACATGTACCGGTACTTATCCAGAAAGCTGATATGTATTGGAATGAATAATGCATTCTTACTCATTCATAATGAATAGTTGACGTAAGAGACGGTTCTGTACTCCTTCGTGATTGGATGATCGTGTGGTGGTCATGTAATGTACTCCATGGATTCTGATTGGATAGGATGCTTTGTACCGTATACCACGTGTAATAAACAGTCTGAAACGAAAGAACGCTACTAGCTCGATATAAAGTGGGGGGGAAAATGACTACCTTTTCAAAAGTGGGGGGGGGGGGGCAACTTAGAAAGGTAATGATTTGTTACATTACATTATAAACTTCAACTTGTTTCGAGAGATGTGGCAAAATTGGTTGGGAAATGATTTGTACAGCACAATATCAACTTGGAATGGTTTTGAAAGACGACACAACATTAATTTGGGAATGGTTTGTACAGTACATCATGAACTTGAAATGGTTCAGAGAGATGTTTCATTACACAAAATGGAAAAGGATTCAACAGTACAACATCAACTTGGGTTGGTTTCAACAGATGGCAAAAAAATGGTTTTTGAATTATTTGTACAGTACTACCGTACTCAACTTGGAATGGTTGTGACAGATGACACATAATGTAGATTTAGGAAAGATCTGTGAAGTACAACATAACTTTGAAATGGTTTCAAGAGATGGCACAAAATTGGTTGAGATATGATTTTTAAGTGTACAGAACGATACAACTAAATAGGTTTTTAGAGATGACGCAAAGTATGGAAAGTTTTCTACAGTAAAACAAAAAATGGATTGGTTTAGAAATACGTCACATCATTGGTTTGAAAATTATTTGTACCTGGTACAACATCAACTTCAAATGGTTTCAACAGATGACACAAAATTGGTTTGGGAATGATTTGCATGGTTCTCCCTTTACAGTGGTCAGCTGGCCAAGTGCTACATGTAGTTCAAAGACCTGAGGACCAGTTAGAATTCTCTTCCAGTGATCCAGCTGGCTAAGTGCTAGTTCAAAGACCTGAGGACCAGTTAGAATTCTCTTCCAGTGGTCAGCTGGCTAAGTGCTAGTTCAAAGACCTGAGGACCAGTTAGAATTCTCTTCCAGTGATCAGCTGGCTAAGTGCTAGTTCAAAGACCTGAGGACCAGTTAGAATTCTCTTCCAGTGGTCAGCTGGCTAAGTGCTAGTTCAAAGACCTGAGGACCAGTTAGAATTCTCTTCCAGTGATCCAGCTGGCCAAGTGCTAGTTCAAAGACCTGAGGACCAGTTAGAATTCTCTTCCAGTGATCAGCTGGCTAAGTGCTAGTTCAAAGACCTGAGGACCAGTTAGAATTCTCTTCCAGTGGTCAGCTGGCTAAGTGCTAGTTCAAAGACCTGAGGACCAGTTAGAATTCTCTTCCAGTGATCCAGCTGGCCAAGTGCTAGTTCAAAGACCTGAGGACCAGTTAGAATTCTCTTCCAGTGATCAGCTGGCTAAGTGCTAGTTCAAAGACCTGAGGACCAGTTAGAATTCTCTTCCAGTGGTCAGCTGGCTAAGTGCTAGTTCAAAGACCTGAGGACCAGTTAGAATTCTCTTCCAGTGATCCAGCTGGCCAAGTGCTAGTTCAAAGACCTGAGGACCAGTTAGAATTCTCTTCCAGTGATCCAGCTGGCTAAGTGCTAGTTCAAAGACCTGAGGACCAGTTAGAATTCCCTTCCAGTGATCCAGCTGGCTAGTTCAGTGTTGAAAAACACCTCTTTTAAAATATGAACTAAGGAAAGTAAAAAGGCTGATGGACTAGTGAAAGGACCAGGTTACTGCAGTCCTTCTGATTAGAAAATCACAGGCGTGTGGAAAAAAGCACACCTGGATTTTTCGAGGGGTGTGAAACACATTTTGTATACAATTTGTAGACCCCAGCGTTTTGTGTGACGTAAGCTGATTGGGCAGTGGCAATGATGTGATGCGGCTTCGACCAATGGTGTTAAAGTTAACATGTACACAACACTGTTACCCTTAATAGGACAACTTTGTGATTGATAACTCTTTAGATTAAGTACTGCATACATGTAACCATGCAAACCTGAAGCATCCTTTTTCGTAATTCTTATTTGCATAAAACACATGGAATTGTAACTGAAAGTTAGCCAATCAATGTAGAATTCTGACGGTTTGAGGATAAGTAATGTTCTAAACTTCACGAATCTCTCTTTTGCAAAATTTTGTGACAGTCTTTTTTGTACACGGAGCCCAACAGTACGTGAACAGTGACCAACACTGAACCAAAATAGAGTCGGGCAATTGTCCCTCCAGCCTCGGCTTGGATACATAATACTGATTAAGTTCTGATAACGATAACCAAACAGATCTATTGTATAATTCTCATTGCACAGAATTGAAGATGTTGGTTACCATTCATTGTGAGATTCCGATGGTTTGGAGAAGATCCGTAATTATGCTGAGTTTTAGCGGCCTTTATAAATGCCAGTGAGTTTTCGCCAAGGTCAATGTGGAGAAGCTCCCAAACAGAACATGAACATTTTGGTGAAGATCCGTGAAATGCCAAGTTTTAGCGGCCTTAATGCCCGTAAAGATTTGTCATGGTTCATAGTGTGGACACGGTCACCAACAGTACATAGAAACTGATATCACTGAACCGTGTTAGGCAGCTCTCCTCCAAGCCTCGGTTTGGATACCTTGATTTTAAGAGAGAAAAATGTTAAGAAGAAAACAATTGTCTGGAGTCGCTCCAAATAATGACCCTTTTTCAAGAAAAAAATGCTTTTGCTAATTGCAATACAACAATGTTTTTTTTCTCGTTTTTTCTCCCAGGTTTTTTTAAAAACCCTTTTTGCCTTTACTTGAATTCGGAGCTAGCAACAAAAGCTCGAGCGGATCCAACGTACAGCTACTCGTCTCGCTCTAGGCCAAAGACGAGGAGAAATGTCGTACGAGAATAGATTACAGCGGCTTAACTGGCACACCCTAACCAATAGGCGTAATTACTTGTTATGTTCTTTTGCTTTTAAGGTTTTACACGGTATTTCAGTTTGCGAATCCCTTAGAAACAACATAGTCATCAACCCTCGTCATCTCAACACGCTCACATTCTGCCATCTTCCTGCTCGTACAGACTCATTACTTCACTCTCCGTCCCGTCGTTTCCCGATACCATTCCACAACACATCCGGGATGCTGCTGTAATTTTTCCTCTTCCGATATTTCTCCGCCAGCTTAAAGCCGTCTGTTTAAATCCTGTTTAAATCCTGTCTAATATTGTTTTTATTTAATCCCTCCGGTTTGACCCGGGAGCATGCGTGTGTGGGAACTTGATCTTCTCCCCTTCCCTCTTATTGTCAAGTTTATTGTCTCCAGTTTTCCTGTTTTACTATGTGTGGGACAACATGCTTCCGAGCATCAGTAATTTAGTTTACTTTTGTTGTCCCTGACCCACATAGTATTGTTTGGTCCTTTTGTCGAGTAGTTTTCTTGTGTCCTTCCTCAGATTAACTTCTTATACGTGCATGCTCCCCTCTTAGGCTCATTTTCATTGTTCTCTCTATTTGCCCTCACGTCATCAGAATTTTTTTTTTATATTTGTTTTACTTATTTATTTACTTATTTGTCTATTTGTTCAGTATTTTATTTTATTTTATTTTATTTTATTTTATTTTATTTTATTTTATTTTATTTTATTTTATTTTATTTTATTTTATTTTATTTTATTTTATTTTATTTTATTTTATTTTATTTTATTTTATTTTATTTTATTTTATTTTATTTTATTTTATTTTATTTTATTTTATTTTATTTTATTTTATTTTATTTTATTTTATTTTATTTTATTTTATTTTGTTTGTTTGTTTATTTTATTTATTTATTGGTTTAATTACTTTTTAATTTATTGACTGATTGATTGATTGATTGATTGATTTATTTATTTGTTTGTCATTAATTTATTTTTGTTGTTTTTCATTTTGTTTTGTTGCTTTGTCGTTTCTGTTTTGGGTTTTTTTCCCTTCCGTTATTGCATTGTACTGTATTTTCTGTACTTGTACTGTTGAGGTCGAATAAATAATAATAATAATAATTTGTTTCACAGGTTCAGATGTATTTTACATTGCAATTGGCGGCAGACCATTGTTTTGGGAGACCTCTATAGATAGATAGATAGATAGATAGAACTTTATTAAATCAAAAAACTGGAAATTACATGATGTCGTCTCTCATAAAAACAATATTAAAAATACAAAGCAATACACAGAAAATTACACAATTATAAACAAACATTACAATTGCACAGATAAAAAACACAAACATAAAAGCATAAGAATGAACCTGTGAAAAATTGCAAAAACCCGTTCCCCAAATAAGAGTCAGGGTTAAAGCTCATGACAAAATGTAACTGTTGGTAATAATTATCTTTTAAAAACATCATTATGAAATTTAATGGCCCTGCCTGTGAAAAATGAAGGATATCGGTTTGTGTGTGCCTCCACTGGTCTCAGTCTACCACTGCGCGGAATAATGTTACCCTCAAACTGGCTGTGGAGAGGATGGCCAGCATCTCCCCACACCAGTTGTAGTTTTCCACGCAGACGTTGATTGTAGACCGTATCCACTGATGGCAAACACTCCCCGATTATCCTACTAGCTCGCTTGATGGTGTCGTCAATGACTTTTTTCACTTTCTTATCAATATTTCCAGCCCAACATAACAAACAGTAGGTCCACACACTACAAATAACCGAGTTATAAAATGTGATCTTGATTTCCTTCCTGACATCAAACGTATTCAGTTTCCTCAGACAGTACATTCTAGAGTTCAATCGTTTCCCTATATGACTCACATGGTTGCTCCACTCTAACCTGTCATCAAAAACAACTCCAAGATATTTATACTCGTCAACACGTTCAATTTCATATCCATCAATTATTACTGGATCCGGCACCACCTTGTGAGATTTGCGGAAGTCAACCAACATTTCTTTCGTCTTTGTTAGATTCAATGCTAGAAAGTTAAGTTTGCAGTAATCCACAAACCGACCTATTTGATCCATGTAAATGGCATTATTATTTTTTTGTATCAGACCAATAAGGGCGGTATCATCTGCATATTTCACTAGAGGGCAACTCACGTCAGTAGAGCGAATATCTGCTGTGTACACAGTAAACAAAAACATTGCTAAAACAGTACCCTGAGGAGCTCCGGTATTAGAAACAATAACATCAGAATGGATGGAATTACTGAGGCGAACAAATTGTGAACGGCAAGTAAGATAATTCAAAATGAATCTGACAACAGTATGAGGAACAACTGACATATCAAGCAGTTTCTGGGCCAGAATGTGGGGCTGCATTGTATTGAAAGCCGAAGAAAAATCAAAATACATAATACGTGCAGAGTTTCCAAACTTACTGCGTTCTAAGTGAGAATACAGTTTATCTAAACAAAACAATATAGCTTCCTCAGTATTACGTCCCTTAGTGTATGCAAATTGCAAAGGATCCACAAAGTCAGCAATCAGTGGTTTCAAATAATTCAGAACAAAACGCTCACATAACTTCATTGCCACCGAGGTTAACGCAATTGGTCTAAGATCATTATTGCACGTGACCGCTGACTTTTTAGGAACTGGAATAATGCATGATCGTTTCCAAATGTCCGGAATTGATTGGGTGGTGAAACAAAGATTAAAAATATGAGTAAAAATGTAAGACAATTGACTAGCACACTTTTTGAGGAGGCGAGGAGACAGTCTGTCTGGACCAGCAGACTTGGATTGTTTCAACCCAAGAAAATGTCGATGTACCTCATCCTCAGTAACAGTTAAGAACGGGTCAGAATTAGCTCCTATATTGAATGATCTCTGAAGGTCACTATGTTTACTCACAAAGTTATGACAGTCGAACCTGTTATAGAATAAGTTAAGCTCGTTAGCATAGTCAAGTGATACATTAGGAAGCTGTTGGGATTTGCTAGGCTTTGAGTAGCAACTCATCATACGCAAACCGTTCCATACTTGCTGCATGTTATTGTCCGTGAAGTGTTGTTCAACCCTTTCTTTATAAACTCTCTTTTCATTGCGAATGGCACGTTTTAGTTCTTTTTGTATTTCCTTCAGCTCAGCTTTATTTCCTCTTCCGAATACTCCCTTTTTCTTGTTAATCACCTCTTTAACTGATTTGGTGATCCATGGTTTGTTGTTAGGGAATATTTTCACCTTTTTAGATGGGATTAGCGTGTCCTCACAAAACTTAATGTAACAGCTCACCGTGTCCGTAAGTTCATGAATATCCTGTGCGGAGTCAATGAAAACAGACCAATCTGTGCATGCATAACATTCTTGTAGGCAGGTTGAAGCTTCAGTGGACCACTGCTTGAATTCAACTACACGTGGTTTGTCGCGCTGCACAATAGGTCTATACTTTGGAAGTAAAAGTACGAGGTTGTGATCAGCAGATCCAAGCTTAGGTAGAAGTGAGGCTTTGTATGCATCCTTAACTGATGAATAACAAAGGTCCAGGGTAGCTTCCCCGCGTGTCGGCCAGTTCACATGTTGATAATACTGAGAGCCAGCCCTATCCAGCTTGCCGTGATTAAAGTCGCCATTTACCACAATGAATGCATCCGGGTGTGCAACCTCCAAATTGTGAATAGCTGTCCTCAGTTCCTCGCTGCCAGCTTTAGCAACGGATTTATCCGGAATGTAAATAGTACAGCTCAGAACATGTGAGAATTCACGTGGCAGATAATATGGGCGTAGGGAGGTGACCAACAATTCCAGATTAGGGGTACAGGAATGATCCTTAATATGTGCATTATTTGGATGACACCAACGATTACTAACATACAGGCACAGACCGCCCCCATTCTGTTTTTCAGTAGCATCCAGATCACGATCTCCACGTAACAATTTAAATCCATCAATGTTCACACAATCATCGTTTTGATGGTCCTTTAACCACGTTTCGGTGAAGGACATCAGGCTAATGTTCCTGAATTCGTTAAGGTATCTAACGTTCGCATATAGTTCGTCCATTTTATTACTGATAGATTGGACATTCCCCATAATTATGGAGGGCAGGTAAGGCCTATTTTTACGCTGTCTGTACCTACGTTTCACCCCACCGGCTTTTCCACGCTTCCTGTGCCTCATTTCGTTCGGTAGATCTACGTTCAAGGAGCGTGACGGGTACGATTGAATGTCCATGGAGCGAAGCTCAGCAACTGTGTAGCGAAGCTGACTTCCAGGGTCGCTGTTCACTGGCAAGAAATCCTGATTTCCGTGAATTCCCAGACAAGATGGGACAATTAAAATACACAACAAGGTACGGCACCATTTCACTTCCATACTGGTGTACATTTAGATCTCAAGTTCACACAGAAAAAGAGAAAAGAGTGCAGTGTGGTTGAATTTCCTTTGTTTGTCGTTTGATGTTATCCACAATGAACCAAGGCATACCAGATCATAGGCTTCTAACCCATATAGGTTTGCTGGTTATAATACGGATTTGAAATTCTACAGAGTATCGCATAACCATGACAACCAGAGCAATCCATTGTATTATTATATAACTCTCAATGCATAGAATTGTAGATGTAAGGTAACCATTCAATGTGGGATTCCAATGGTTCGGGAAAGTTTCAGCAATCGTTAATCCTACGCATCCATGTTAGTTACGGTCCCTGCGGATACGATCCCTAACAGCAAATGAAAGTGTCAATAACTGAACAAACTTAGCGTCAGGAAATTTTATATTAAACCTCGATTTTAAGACATTTATTTTTATCATTATTTTATATCTTTAATTCGTTCGTCCTTTTTATGTCACTTTAAAAGTAGTAGGCAGGTTTTCTTCTTTATTTATGTTTCGGGGGGGGGGAGGTCATTCGATACTAAAAAAAACGCTCTACTTTGCTTGCAATTCATGGGAACCATAGCTAGCCTAAACGCGTACATCAATTTCTTTTTCTCCAGATCTATTGTAGTTCACATTACAACTGACAAGCAGACCTTTGCTAACGAATAATGCAGGCTTCCACATACTATAGATTGAGTACTGCATAACCATGACAACAGGAGCCATCCATAGTAGTATTATATAACTCTCAATGCATAGAATTGGAGATGTAAGGTAACCATTCAATGTGGGATTCCAATGGTTCGGGAAAGACCAGTGAAATGCTAAAATTCAGCAACCTATAATCCTATTTCTCCATAAATGTTTGTTACGGTCCCTATATGAACACGATACCTATATGAACACGATACCTTCCACCATTGTAGATCTGTAAGGTAACCATTCATTGTGGGATTCAGATTGCTTGGGAAGGATCAGTGATATGCAAGTTTTAGCAGTCTCTGATATGCGCCTATACACTGTCCCTAAACGCACATGAAAAGTGAATATCACCAACTTATTAATGCACTTTCCATTGCTACACACCAAAAAGTGCCGCAAAACGCTGACCAAATCCCTATTTGTTTCTTTATTTTGAGGGTTCCAAATGCTGCCCTTTTGATGCCTCTGATGCCTCTTTTGCATTGATGACCAAATTCAGTCATCATGATGACTGATTTTTCTAGTAGGGCACATTGCAATCACAACGCACGATCCTTTGCGACACACACAAGCATAGCATTTCCAATTTACAGGCTTGTAGTCTTTATTATTTCGTTACTGTGCACGCAACAATAAATGCAAGACACATTGAATGCTAGAGAGCGTTCACAACGATGCAATAGCACGAAAGTAATCACCCACTATTGATGAAATTACATTACTACATTTGTACAACGTACAAAAACCAGTTACGAACGCCTTGACCAAATAATTAACCTTTCTGCACATGCTCAGGAAAAGAGATTATTCCCCAACATTGCAATGATAGTTTTCCTTGCTGTGCGCACTAACCATCTAAACAGCATAATCGTTGCTGGTACTCATGCACATTCCGTAGACAGCATGGTCATGTGAGCACATTTCTGTGGAAATATTAGCTTGGTCTCGAAAAAATAAAGATTGTTCAAGTTTCATTCTACTAAAATGACCGATTTAGGACACCTTGATGAACAAAAGAAAATTTACCTGTATAATGTAAAATTTTCAATTTATAATTTTTTGTTTTGTTTAGTTGCCTTTTGGGGGTTTATAATTTTGGGGGGATTGCGCTCGGATGGGCTAGTGAAAATTGTGCGGGCTAGTCAAGCGTAAAGCTGACTAGCACGGTAGGCTAGTTTAGTAAACAAATTAGCGCAAGGCCTGGAAGCAAATGGTTTAAGTACACTCGTGAAAATGTTGATAATTCTGAAAGACCCCAAAATGATTTACAAGTAAGTGAATTTTACATGCATGCATGAACTAAACAAAAAAGGCACGACACAAGCATGTAAAGTCATCTCTAGGGCAAGGTCATTTTCATTTTGAAAAGGGCACTTTCTTTAAACATTTTAAATGCTACGGAAAATATCTGAAGGCGCACCAAGGCGAAGACCAAGCCAATGCCATGACTTCTGTGTAATTCCATGCATAGTGATGACTAGGCACACATGAACTTTCATGTTAAATGCAACATCTCTCTAGTCAGAGGAATTCAAATTATAGACATTACTAGTGACTGAGAAAGTCAACCCAGGCAAACCAGATAGTATTCAAATCTAACTCAAAGAAATGGCCACATAAAAAACAGACTCAGACAAACATGAAACTCCAAGCTCAACCTTATGACTGGACAGGTTTGATAGCATACAACCATGATTGTTGTGGATGGGGTGGATGGAGGGGGGGGGTATGACATGGGGTTTGTTTTTAGTGGAGTACAATGTTTGGGTTCACCTTAAAACAAGGTCACATCCTTTGTGTGTATGGTATACATTTGACATGTAACCCATTAGTGAATTAACTCCTACCAGCATATTCCTTGTTAGTTGACTTATATTTCTACTTGCTGTCAATGCCATGCAAACACTGAGCCACATTTTGTGCTCTACGCGCAAGGTTCACACACCCATTGTGCACAGCGAGCTGTTGGCTACATGTACATGTACATGGAATGTCCATGTAGTAAATAATCCAATCTATGTTTCTGACTTCATGTGGGGGTGTTTCTGGCATACTCCAAATCAGTGGCGTAATATTTACTTATCAGGTTACTACAGTACTTTAGATACAATATGACATAATCAGTTTCTGTCTTTCTTATTTTTCAGATTAAATCTTCTGTGAACTAATGTAAGTTGTTGACTTGGCCCCGATATCTTATTTGATGACTCGTCATTATTATGATGATGATTTTTTTTATTACCCTCATATTTTTGTTTACCCACATAATGGACAGAACTACATGTACATATGTATCCAGATCACTTTTTGATGGAAATGCTAAGATGATTCAGAAAAGAACAACTTACAGAACTGAATCCACTCAAATTGTTTTCAGTGAAAGCTTCCTGTCCATTCAAATGGTTAAACAGCTTTTGGGTGGCTTTATGAGACTGATTTAATAGCACCTTGTAAGGGTTTACAAGGTGCTATGGTGCACTTGGCAGCCACTACCAGAAACACAGCTGCAAATCCTCTTAGCAATAAGTGTAAATAATTGATTCTTCAAAGTGCTTTACACAACACAATAAACATCTGGCTTTACTTCAAATCTGAAGGACCAAGCAATAGTAGTCAATTTTCTTGCTTAAGGACTCAAGTGTCAAGTAAAGTTTGTGGTAAAACCATGTACATGAAACCTCTATTTGAGTTGTGGTGGCTCTGAAAAAATTATGTAACAATTAACTCCACATTTCGATCAGTATGCTCTGACAGTCTTCATGAGAAAGGTGCAAGTTAATCTGACTTACCCATTGCAGTGGCGTATCCATTTTGAAGACTCTTGTTTGTACGCTCTCTCATGAAAACCCAACAGTCACACTCATATTTACACTCAATAATCTCCTTGATGTGTTGCTTAACTCCTCAGTGATCTTGGTCTCTGAGAAGGGGTGTGGAGCGCCACCATCGAAGAGGAGACCTTAGGTTTCTGGTAGTTTCTGTAAAATTTAACAAAGATTAACATTATATTTTTCTGGTATTGAAACCAAGGATGCCTCATATAAGTGAACCTAATCACTGTAGCTTGTAAGTGTAAGTAAACCTGTAAGCAAGGATGCTTACAAGAAACACTACTCTTCCACAGTAAGTGTTCAGGGTTGTTTTACGTGAAGACCTCCATGTAGTGTATGGAACCTAGGCCCTAGAGCTTAAATTTCCCATCCGAAGGACTAAGCAATTGTGATAAAGTGTGGGGCTCAAGGAGACAAATGCCGCAACCGGGATTCAAACCTACGCTATGCTGATCACAAACACCCAAGCTTGTCCAGTTTTTTTAACCAATGGTGTTAAAGTTAACATGTATGCAATACGGTAACCCTTGGGCTTTAAACAAGACGCTAACTATCGCAAAGTTTCGTAAAGAACACGTTTTGTATAAAATACGGCATGTATACAGTATATCCATGAAGACCACAGTTGTCTTTTGTGTGACGCAAGCTGATTGGCCAGTGACAATGACGTGACGTGTCTTCAGCCAAGGGTGTTTAAGTTTACATGTAGGTTCAAGGTTCAAGGTTCGTTTATTTCCACAGTATCAAAAAAGCAAAAAACAATATACATCAAAAGTAATCATTTCATAATGCAAAGTAAATGTTTTACAGCATAGGTTTGAAGAATATTACATGTAAACAAAAAAAGCATTATGTGACACTGCAGAGGGATCCATTTAAAAAGCAAAGCTTGTAGGCAATGGTCCCTATGCATATGCATTGAGATTAAAAAATAATGTTAAAGTGAACCGTGGAGGTCCGTGGTCGAGTCGATTCACCAATAAACAAAATATAATAGCGGGTCTCAATGCACATGCATGTTACAAAAAGAAAAATCAGCAAACACTTATACAATCAAATAACGAGCACAAACAATGGACTAGGACTATACACAACAATCAAACACAACAATCTTGCCGGTCAGCAATAGTTATAGTATCGAACGAAATCAAGTGATGCAAAAGCAGCGTATCCCTCGATGGGTTTAACATAGTGTGGCTATGGATGATAGAATACACCTTGGATCCCATGTAGGAGACCACCCGAGTCTGCACTGGGGTATGGTTCAAAATACAATATACATCTGTAAAAACACTCATCAACAATAAGATTTCAGTGTACTATCAGTTTTAAAGACACGTTTAAAAGTAAACAAGCTTTTGGAGGCTTTAAGTTTTTCATTAAGCATGTTCCAAAGCATAGGTCCCTCATGTTTAATAGTTTTAAGAGCGAGGGAAGTACGAGTGTAAGAAATGTGATAATTAGAAGCTTGGCGGGTGAAATGGGAATGTACGTCTAAGTTTAAAGAAAAAATTGATTGAATCGCAGAAGGTAAATTTTTACAAGTGAGTTGATACATGAGGGACCCAAGCTGAAGACAATAAATATCCTTCACTTTTAAAATAGCATATTTATGGAAAAGGGGATCTGTATGTGCGTTAAATTCAGCAAAATTAATGATACGAAGAGCTAACTTCTGTAAGAGAAGAAGTCTATTAACATTGGTAGCAGAACTTGATCCCCATGCAAGTATCCCGTAGTTAAGATAAGAACCGATCAATGTATTATAAAGAGATTGTAAAACCAGTTCAGGCATAAAATGCTTGATCCTATTGATCACACCAATATTTCTAGCAATAATTTTACAAATGTAATCAACATGACTATTCCATGATAGTCTACGGTCAACAAAAAGTCCCAGAAACTTGCAACAATCAGCATAAGTGATTTCAATGTCATTAATCTTTATAGGACCTGGAAGGTCTCTGACTGAATTACTGAACAACATGCAGTTAGTTTTAGCGATATTTAGGGACAGTTTATTGACCGTAAACCAGGTGGCAACTAGTTTGAGCTCATTGTTAACAGTGTTTACAAGATAGTCAAGGTTACTATGGGAAAAGAATAAATTAGAGTCATCCGCAAATAATATAAATGAAAGCACACTAGAAAAATTTGTGAAATCATTAATGTATATGATGAATAACAAAGGCCCGAGGATTGATCCTTGGGGTACTCCATACGCAAGAACATCAGACTCGGATTTAATGCCATTGATGGAAACATATTGTGGCCTGTCTGAAAGATAACTCTTAAACCATTCTAGGGGAATTCCACGGATACCATAGTTAGAAAGTTTATGCAAAAGTATTTGATGGTCTATAGTATCAAAAGCTTTTGAAAGATCAAGGAACACCCCCAAAGTATAATTGGAGTCATCGATAGCATTAGTGACTTTATCAATAAAATCAAGGAGTGCATGAATGGTTGAATGTTTGCTACGGAAACTAAACTGTTGATTTGTTAAAATTTCGAACTTATTCAGAAAATTAATAGTACGGGCATAGACACATTTTTCAAAAATCTTTGAAAAACATGAAAGAATAGAGATGGGCCTATAATTAGATATATTGTTACGATCACCCTTTTTGAAAACTGGTATGACTTTAGCAATTTTTATTTCTGATGGAACAATGCCAGTCGTAAAAGAAGTATTGACAATATGAACAAGTGGTTTACTTATGGCAAAAATTGACTTCTTGATAATGGAAATATTGATCAGGTCATGACCAGAACTTTTTTTATTTTGCAAATTTTTTACAATGTCCAAAATTTCATGTTCAAATACTGGAGTAAAAAAGAAGGAATTAAAATTAGGGTTGGGCATATAATCAGCAAAACTAAGGGGTGAATGAGTAGGTTGGATGTTTTTAGCAAGGTTGGGACCAATATTGATAAAGTATTGATTAAAATGATTGGCGATTTGATTTGGGTTGTCAATTAAATTCCCATTAACAATAATGCTGTTAATACCATGAGAAGGGGTATTTTTATTCAAAACAGAATTTATAACCTTCCAGGTTACCCTTAGGCTTGAAAGATGACGTTTCGTTTCCGGTAGTACATTGTAGTAGCATGCAGTTTGTTGTGCACTTGACTGCACAATGCAGTTTCATACGTCTTTCTCTTCGCACATGTCTTTCATACTAAATCATGTTGAAACAAGGATAGCTGTGCTGTCAAAGCGTATCGATCGAACCATGATTGCACTGGCCGTGCCAGTATTGGTGCTGCGCTGCCTTTGCTGTTTCGTTGAAATGATTAGAGGGAAGTATAACATAAACTTAGGCTTTATGAGAGGGCATAACACTGGCTTGAATTTTAGAAATCAAGCTCTAAACAATGAGTGAATGAAAGATGTCACGCTGTGTCCAGGGAGGTAAATGAGTTAATGGTATTTGAAGAAAAAACATTTGACATACCCATTCCAGTAATGAAGTGAGCTAGAGTTTGTTCGAGTTCTGCAACCCTGTATGATGCTCTGCGACTAGTCCTCAGACAGGGGGCACTGATAACCATACATCAGGAGGGCTTGGTGATCAGTGATCCATAGCGCCTTCCAATAAGGTGTTGAATTATCCAGCATTTTGGAGGGTTCAGTCCACCTTCTCAACAACCTCCTGCATGTCCTAGAACCAGAACTGGTGCATTTCCTGTATTTGTTTTTCAAACTGTGTTTCCATGAAGCTGAAAGCAAGCAAAGGTTAAATTTAGATTTCAGATAACTAAACAGAAAATTTTGATATTGACATAAAATATTTTGAAAATGAAGAGACACGGGAAGGAGGCCGGTCCGCTACAGAATCTAAAAAGGACTAGCATCAAGTCGTACCACTTTGATTGCAGATTTCATCCCATACAACTCCAACCTACTTTACTTTACTCCTTACATCTGGCGAATTATTATGATACATGCAGAAACAACAATTCAGTACTTGATTAAGAATTTGTTCACATATCCAGGCCACAGGCCTTTTCTTACTTTGCAAGCGTGAGGCTCGCTCATAATCGCTTGTAGAAATTTTGATTCGGTAACGAGTATTCCTGAGTGACACGCAGGTACCCGTTCCTCGTTTGGATAACTACCTTTAATCATCACTGTACACTGCAAAAACTGGGGTGTTAAATTGATTCTCTTGGTATCTATATGTGACAACACCGCCACGGTGTTGATTTTATCAACGATGTAGTAATGGGGATAGCTAACACCATGGCGGTGTTGTCACATATGGATACCGGAAAGAATCAATTTAACACCCCAGTTTTTGCAGTGTATAAGCAATAAAATGACTTGACAACACTTCCTGTAATGATCTAAATTAAAAAGATTTTTATTTTAATAAAAACTTTGTTAAAATTACTTGGAAAGGTGCATTGATGTGTATTTCATGTGGTATTACTATTAGGGTTTTCTGTAAATTACTTTGACATTAAATTGATTTGTGTCGGTCCTCAACTTGGCAATGCGGATGTAACGTTGACAAAAATGAACACCGTGTCCACATTACATCCAACATACGAGTGAGAATACTCTAGTGGGAAACACATTCATGATCATATTGAGCAACATTAACAGTTCTTGGGATATTATATCAACCAATGGGTTGATATAATATCCCAAGAACTGTTAATGTTGTACATTAACAGTAGAAACACAATCACTTGTTATTGTGATTGCAAAGCAATACTCACAAAGAGTTCTAAGACTATATCCCTCCCAAATGATAATTATGTGAAGTATGGCCAGAGCCAAGCTCCCCACAAAATGGAGAAAAATACATAGAAATGGAAAAGAGAATGAGTCTACAGGTTGCGACCCCAAAGTTAAGTTATCGTTGTAAATATGTTAAGAACAAAATTGGAGTACACTCTTGATTATTGAGGGCGCACTTGAGTTCAGGTTCCCTACTTTATGACTACAGTGTACGCGACCTGAGTAGTCAAAATAAACAACGATATCAGCTTTTAATTAACAATAGTTGAGGTAGATCACAGGGATCAATGTCAAGTAGTAACTACCGTACACTGTAAAAATAATGGGCAAAAATTTACCCAATTTTTTACCCAACGTTGCTTAAACTATCAACATGCCCATCTTTTAAGTACTTTTTTCCCCATCTCAGTTGGGCACTCTGATTGCCAAATAATTGGGTAATATTTCCTCATCAATAGTTGGGTATATTTTAGTAGCCAACAGTTGGGTAATTTTTTGTTTACTCATTTTCTGGGTATTTAATAAATTATCAATTACACTGTACAAATTGGGTAAAATAATGCCCAACTTTTTACCCAATTAAGGGCGAATAGTCAACTCATCCAACTTTTGGGCAAAATATTACCCATTCCCATTGGGCACACTTTTTGCCAACCGTTGGTTAAAATTAAACCAAATATTATTTAACCCTTTGATTCACAGTTCCTCCTGTGATACGTCGTAAAACCAGGCATAGAAACGATCTTTTCCACAATGGCAAACGGTGGCGAGCTGTGACCTTGGCGTCTCTCTGAAAAACGTGAGGGTGCCCAGTGGTTTGTAGATGTCTTGGAAGGTTAGTTTTTAACTAATCAAAGTTTGTTTCCAGTTCAGTTGTTGTACACAGTCGTGACAGTTGCAGCGCAAGCAATGCAGTGATAGTTCCATGCATGTATTGCCATACATTTACATGTACTACACACACAATCCCATACAACACAACATACACGCATACATGCCACGGGCCGCGGCGTTGCACATAATGGCATGATAAAACTGAAAATAATTCAACGGTAGTGTCACTGTGTTGCTTGCTCTGCACTACTGTCACGACGACTATGTACGACTGAATAGGAAACACAACTTCATTTTTAGTTAAAAACTAACCTTCAATGTGGATCTATAACCACTGGGCAACCCCGCTCGTTTAAGAGAGACGACACAGTCACAGCCACTCCTCCACTCGCCATGTTGGAAAATATCGTTTTTATGCTTTTAATGCACACACACGGCGTTTGGCGGGAACAATGCCCAACTTTGGGGTAAAATGTGCCCAGTTCTTGGACAACTCTTTGATCGTAGTGCGCATGATCGGACGATTTTGCCCAACTAATGTGCATAATTTTAACCAACAATCGAGTTTAATTAAAATTACCAAAAAGTTGCCCAATACATAAGCAAAAGTGTAACCAACAATTATGATGAATTCAGATTACAAAATATTTGCCCAACACTTGCCCAACTTTTGTTCCGCTTCTTATACAAAAAATGGGCAAACAAAATGTTTGCCCAACAACACCAATTATTGCTTTCGTTGGGCAATTGTCGACCAATAATTGTGGATGTTACTTTGCCCAACAAATGATTTGACCAACGTTTTTGCAGTGTACACACATTGTGTTGTGATACACGCCAACCACAAAACAAAACAAGTACAAGTGCAATCTAGAAAGGATTTATGAAAACTAAATGATTTACATTGATTCACAACTTTAAACCAAACTAGAAATGTAGTGTTTGTAGGATTACAAACACTAGGTGTTCGGGTTTTCAATGAAAGTTAGTGGTAGGGCTTAATTATGACCTTATGGTGCCACGACAAATTTGTTTTTATAGACCTTTCTTTTGCAACGTCACAGCCCGAGTTTTTGCCAACCCAGGTTGGAAAAGTATGGAAAGCCATAACTGCAAATCAAAAACAGATTGCCACAGTTTGTAGCAGTGTTACACAAATATTCAAAAATAGTGTTTAATTTGTTGGAAACAAATCAACCAATCATGGAAGGTATTTCCGTTCATGAATCTTTACAGAAAATGTTGAACTTGGTCACAACATTTGTGAACACGATTGAATGTTTTGCTAACATTCGGCCGTCCATGCCAACCGGCGCACTTTGTTTATCATTTATCAACAAAAGAAAGGTATATATCCCATTTTGATAGTGAAAAGGATGGCGGAAGAAGGTTGGTCTTTTGCAAACTAGGGTTTGTGAATAGTTTTTTGACTTGAAATTGAAGATTGAATCAGAAAGCGAGTTTGGCAAGTTTAATGATTTTTGTTTTGACCCTCGAGCACGGCACCTTAATTGGACAAGCTAAAGTCCGGTACATTGTCAGCACATGCTGACAAGTTGTTAAGCAGGTTAAAATGGTCTGTTTTGCATTTTGTAAATATTTTCTTCGTGTAACCGAGTTGGTGGAAGTTACACAGGGAGTGACAACGAGATAGTTTTTGATTTATAAAGTTAGTTTATTCTGGGTATTTACAGGCTTGTGAGTATATGTTATACGGAAAATAAAACGACAGCCATTGTTCTGGGGATCTTGCTCCACCTCACTCCTTGCCTCAAAGTTGGGGTTGTACCCAAGGGCTCAATAAATTAGGATTTCGCAGCCCGGCGACAAATTATTCCTTCCACTTCTCAGGAAAGGTGTGGCCTCTATCGTGCCAAATATGTGAGTGTCGCTGCAGCTACCTCCACTTGCTTATTCCCAGGTACAATTTTGGGTATTCTAGGAATGCATCATCCCATGAATACAACAGTTGAATAAATTACGCAAATTAATTACAGGCGCAAAGCAAACTAAAGAGACTTGAATAAATTACGCAAATTAACTACAAGCGTAAACAAACTAAAGAGTGTACAATGTTAGACGCTGGCGGCGCCGTAAAATGTAAACACATCGCCTGGTGCGCCGCGATCGCAAGTGCATCGCGTGCTATTAAACAAGGAGAATTAGACAATCAATGAGTATTTACAAGGGCCTGGCAGCGAAGAGAAAAAAGTCTGGCTGGTCACATTTATCTACGTGTTGTTTACATACCTATTGCCTTAGTAAATTAATCATATATGTTTGCATTAACTAATTAGTTTTTATAATTTGGTTAATCTACCAATTGACAGACAAATGACGGGATATTGACAGTATTGTCTTTCCCTTTCGAACCAAACCACTTTCCCATGTTGATTGCCATCTCCTATGCGGCTTGGTGTGATGCGTTAGCTATATCATTGAATCGCTGAAAACAATGTTGATAGCTTTTGAAATTTCAAAGAAAGTAATGTGTAAATCTTCTACGTTTATACGTTAGTTATATACAGGAAATAAAGGCTACTCAAAATATAAAATTTTCTAAATAATAAACTTTTGTTTAGCCAGATTTGAAAACCGATGACATCATTATGAAGTTAGAATTGTTTTATCGAGACATAGGTATTTAAATATGTGCAAAGTGAAAAACAAAGGAGAAATTACAAAAATAATTTAGCAAATGAGTACATTATTTAGATTATTTGAAAGGGCCAAGGGTCCATTGTCATTTCATAGTCATACAGAGGAACATTCTCCCCACTTCCCCTTCATCTTGGCTACAGATCTTGAAACGAGCCTTTGAATGACTCACAAGTACAACTATTAAGTATTATGTTTTCCATTCAATGAAGTTTATTATTTTTCTATGGATATGCATTGAAACTCCAGAATGTGTACTAGATACACATGTATAACAATTTTCTTGTAAATAGTCACAAACTGAACTGATATAGTTTAAAGGTATTATACAGGATTGGCAGAGCTGACAAAATAATCACAGACAGTGTTCATGTTTTGTGTAATCAACCACATACATGAAATAACAAACCTGTGAAAATTTGAGCTCAATTGGTCATCGAGATCACGAGAAAATAGTGAAAAGAGACCTTATGTGTTTTCTGTTTTTCAAACATGGAGTTTATTATCGCGCGCGATAAAAACTATTGTTTTACTCATTTCTCAGAAACGATAGCATTTCAGGCAGAAATATTTTAAGGAACCCTTTCTACCATTACTTACTTTAAATCATGAAAGTTATGTGTGAATCTGTGAACATTTGTGTTTTTCGATCTTACCAATCGTGTACAGGGCCTTTAAAAGACTATCACTAACAATTCAAAAATAAATTTCATCAAACTACGCCTGCTATTGCTACCTTTTTTGGTGGTGCCGATAACTGAAGCAACATCGATCATTTGTTATGATTAGATAAGGGAATAAGAAGCTACAGTTTACACGATGTGCAATTTATGTTGAATTTATTTTGCTGTTTTCTCCCGTACCCCAATTTCGCGCATCACAAATATTCGCGCAGGCACCTTTCCCGACGCATATCATTTTGTTTACTATGCAGTGACTCAATTTTTTTATTTCATGAAAGTATAAAGCCTAATAAACAACTTCCTGCAAAGATGTGGAAAATCAAAGCCTTTCCCGTAAGATTTTGGATAAACTACAAATGTAGTATACAATCTTACCTTTTTAGACTAAATACAAAACATAGCTAGATAAGATGGTTGAATAAAAATAAAAAAATAACTGAAAGTTCCGGGCGTATGTCGTCTGCCATACTTCAATACTTCAATTACAAGACCGCGTGAGGGCGTGCAAAATACTAAGGAAGGTTGAAGTGGACGTGCGCCTTACAATCCTTTTTTCAGTAATTACAAATTGTTTGCATTTAACTGGACGCTGGGCTTACCACCTTTGTGATAACAGCGCAGACGTCCATTTCGCACCTCGCCACCACTAAATGTGGAGTGACGTTTTCACGACATCATCAATTTCCAAGTTTGGTCAAATCTTTAGAACCACCATTCTAAACACTCTATAGAAGTACATGTATATCAATATTTAATACACATCCTAACCGTATATTTTAAGACAGTTGGCTATTCTCATACAGAGACACTCTACCTGTATATTTTAAGACAGTTGGCTATTCTCAAACAGAGATATTCTAACCATATATTTTAAGACAGTTGGCTAATCTCATACAGAGACATTCTAACCGTATATTTTAAAGTAGTTCTTGACTGTATTGCTATTTTGAAGAGGGCTATCTTTTAGCATATGGACAAGGCTGCACACAGCAAAATAATAGAAGTCTATCTTAGGCTAAGAGTAGTGTTTCAAAATACCTTAAGAGAAGACAAAGTGATGCATATAGCCATCCAAAGCTTTCCATTCAAACTTTTCAGCCAGTAGCATCTGCAAACATGATAAGATGTACACTACCATCAACATTTTTGTCATGTGTCAAAAAGCATCGATGTTTCCAAATTTGGAGAAACTATACTCGGCGTCTTTTGAAAAATTTAAGAGAGGGCAAAACATTGGCTTATGAAAAACATTGAAATTAGAAGAGACAAAATCATATGCAATGCAATCATGTCTGAGACGGACTAGACGACCTGTTTCAGAACAATTTCAGAGTTTAAGAAATCAAAAGGGTGACAATTTATTCAGAAACTGGACAATATATGCTTTATGAAAAGTTAACAAGTTGCACAGCATTGGCGCTGGAAGAACTTTATACTTTCTGCAGGGTTTCACTAAAATTTTCTGTTTTTAACATACCTAAAAAAAGGAGGAAGTGATGAACAGCCATCCCAAACTAGACATTCAAAGTTGACCTTGATATTAACTTCTTCTGATACATGAAGCTTTTGTCCATACAGGAACTGCTCTCCAACCAGTGATTAATCTGCAAGCAAAAAAGCAAACAAAGTGGTAATAATTTGATCATGCTTGGCAAAAAAATACAAAAAGTACTACATCAGCTTAGAAACAATTTGACAGTTAAACTATCATTAAATGCAGGGTTTTAAAAAAACTACACACAATGTTTTGGAATAATTAACCCTTTGCATGCTACCATTCCCTACACACACTGTTCCCTGCCTGCTGGATTCTTTTTGCACAATCATTAAAATTACACACGGTTGTACTAAAAAGCTTTTTTCTGTGTGAAGGAATTATTTTATTGCAAAATGCAAAATAAGACTAATGTAGAGTATAATACTGGCAATCAGGTAAAGCAAACAGAATTTATTTTGAATGCAGAATATAGAAATTACACACTTCCAAAGTGTAAATTTAAAAAAATTTAAAAAACTTGTGTGTGTGTGTGAGTAGGTAACCACATTCAAACCGGGGACCTAATAACAGTCAGTGCGCAGCTACCGCTATAATGAGGCTGTACACGGGATTTTATTTGCAGCAAAAACAACTCTCGTGTGTCTTGGACGTGCGCGAGAAAAAACAAGTGTTCGGTAGTAGCCCTGGTAAAACGATTGGGAAACCCGTACGCTGACTGCTGGGCCAAGATGGATTGGTGAGTACGTAGTTTACAAAATATTACGTAAAATAAAATCGTTTTTGTCCGTTATTTCTTAATTTTTGGACTTAAAATCTGTCTGGAAAGTGTACTTACAATATCAGTTTTTCGTGATATAACCTCCGAGTTTTAAGTGCTCCTGACTGTTTTGCAAAAGATACATTTTAACGATGTTTATAATCGGTCTCTTTGGAGTATTTGCCATTGTTCAATACCCGAAAACTTTCTGCCGGGGCGGTGTTTTTATTAGATTTTTACATTTCAAAACTACGAGATTTTGTGTTTTCAGCAATCGCACCGCTATACTGAGTGACGTCACACAGTAATATTACTATGGTGTTTCATAACTGTGGGTTATTGTGATTTTCGCGATTTTGTTCAGCTATTGGCTTTAGTGTTTCACCAGTTTCGTGAGAAAATGAATCGTACCTGTTAGGCCTATTGTTTTTATTTGTAATGGTACACAATCTATATTTATGTTCCAGATGGATCAATTAACACATTGATACAACAGAAGATCGTTTTTTATTTTATTTTATTTTATTATTAATTTTTCTTTTGCGTGTGGTGTCCGTGTGTTAGACCCAAGTACGTTAGTTCAGATCAGGCCACATTTGAAAAAAAAATTATTTTGTTATTTTTTTTATTTAATTTTTTTTTTTAATGAAATTTTTCATTGACTTTTGTTGGATGTTGGAGTGTATGTTTTCTTTTAACTTTGTTTTTAATTTAACACAAATATTAATGGCTGCTTAGTAAACACTAGGTTTGAAAACACATTTAGGCTAGCCTGATTACAGTCGGAAGGGGGGGGGGCTATAGTTTGACATGTGGATGTGGCAATCGGACAAACCAATTTTACAGCCAATGTCTTTATAAAACCAATCAGTATGATAAGGTATTATTGTTTACAAGTTTACTGATCATTATTGTTATTATCCTCACCCCACAGGCCCACCAGTCAAACCATGGAGGTAGGAATAGACTTGCCATTCTACAGGGTGAACATCTTTGGCGATTCCATCACCAGGTACTTGCCTTGTAACATTGAAAGCGAATGGTTTCTACCTGACGTTACAACAAAGCCAGGGTGCATAGTCCCTCGGATGGTCAGAGCGCTGAGAAATTTTGAAACGCGAAGACACCGCACATAGTATTTTTTCATGTTGGGACCAACGACTTGAACTGTAGTGTGTTTCACCGAGATGTGAAGAACTTTAATTTATTGATTCAGCCCCGCAGCCAAAGACAAGTTCCCACAGTCAAAGATCTTTATTAATGCCATTTTGCCACGCCATTAGAAGTAGGAAACATAGGGTCATGTTACCAATTTATTATGTACACATTTGTGGGTGTGTATCAACCAACACAATGCTTCTGCAGCTGATATGAAGTGTTTTTTAGTTTTTGCACTTGAAACACTGGTGCTTTCTGTTTAACATAAGAAACCAATGCAGTGTTTATGTTTATAGGTTTTTAAACAAATTAATGGCTTGTTATGTCTGTTAACTTCTTAAGCAGAATGTACTCTTAGGGAAAACAGTGTTAATGTTTAAAGGTTTTTACAAAAACAATGACTTGTTACATTCCGTTAACTTCTTAAGAACGAACTCTTAGGGAAACTATGCAACATACGGGTAAACTTGTAAATCATTTTCTTTCATGCATACGGTTTTTCAGCTGATGAAGGGCTTATTAAATTTAAAATGTGGCGCTTTCTGTTTAATTTAACATAATATTGTAAAAAACAAAGATAACATGGGCAGCTTGATTTTTTATTAGTAGTAGGAAACAAAGGGCCATGTGACCTACTTATTACATTGTATGTACACATTTTTGGGTAGTATCAACCAAGAGTTTGTATTTGTATAATTACATTTTTTAAGTTGCCTTGCAGATTGCCATTTCCAATACACCTTCATAAATTATCTTGAAACAGCTTTTATAAGTATTTATCCTTTAATACATGCCTTGTGTTTATGTACATGGATCATATACAATTGATCTGTAACTTTCGTGCTTGCACTTGCCTTGGTTGATTGTGTGCAGCTTTTGAAAATTGTTATGACAAATATTTCCAAGAACACGAATATTAAAACATGTTCATAAGCCTGTTAAAATTTTTATTCCCATTTGGATGTTGGGAAAGTATGCATTATTACCTTTGTTACATCATTTTGAGAAATATGTGTTTATTAAATATTTTGTTTTCGTTTGTTGTGCAACATAATGGTATTACATGTATATATTTTTTTTTATTTGAGCTTGCATTGAAATAAAACATTCTAGACAACTGAAAAAAGTCAAGTTTGTGTTCAAATGTTGTTTCCTTTCATACAGTCAACGTAAAGAACAAACAGTTATAAATTATGCGTGTACATTGATTTGGCAATTTTTACTTTAATGTCTAATAAATAAATATTATACTAACGAATACCCCCCCCCCAAAAAACAACCAAAAAAACCAACAGAAGCCTCATTGTCTTACCCCATAGTCTCTAGTTTGATACATCAAAAGTCCCCCCCCCCCCCCCCCCCCGAGATCTTTGCCCCAGACCATGAATAGGCCCAGTTAGCAACGTATTAAAAAAAAAATCATTAATTAGAATTAGAATCGAAATGATTTATTGTCCGCATCATAAATACACAGAAATTTTGTTTCCATTGGCACATAAGAATAAAACAATTATTATTAGTATATATTAATACTTTATATATTAGTTATAATTATTTAGTAATAATTTGAACTAAATTATTATCAATTGCTCTTTATTTCCGATTTATTTTCCTCGGTTTGGTAGTTACATGTAACAGATTACTTTACAACATTCAGGTATTTTCAGCACTTATGAGCCCCACAAACAAGTTTTTATTACGAAAACGTCTGGTAACACCTTCATCTGTATTGAGTTCACTCACGCACATGTTGGGTACTGACTGTAGCTTTGCTGCGGTTGCTTTACTGTACGCGAGACGTGATTGGTCCATATCTGCATCAATGAACGCATTGACCAATCACAGTCATCCTTTGGTAAAATGTCCTTGTTTCCATTTTGTAGTTTTTACGTGAACGGCCAAGCCTGAAGAAGCGGAACATTTTAAGTGCTCCCGACTGTTTTGCAAATGATCACGAAATAATATGACATTTTCAACAAAGATGAACAGTTTTTCTACAAGTACATGAGTAAGTTTTTTCTGCCGGACATCGTTCCAAGGAGAAAATTGCAATTTTTCGTTGACCTTTTTTTCTTGACACGAACGGGTTTGCATTCGTTCCAAAATCTCTTGAAATTTCTGAAAACCATAAAATGTAACACAATAGAGCTGTTATATGGATCTTTATCCCTTAAAATATTTACTCAAACTTATTTTTGAAGAAGGTTTTGACATATAAAATATACTTTTAAAACGCAACCTTTCAGCTCATTATATATTCATAACCACACGGTCCATGCATACGTAACAAATAAACGGAAGCACTTTTCGACTGGCTGCGCACTGACTGAAGAGTACCAATTGTATAACAAACTGTAGAGGATTAAGATAAGAGTAATTGGGTCTCAATTGGAGTGTCAATCATTCTTCCAGGTTATGCCTGGATAGTGTCTGGGGCCAACATTAAATAAAGAAAAGGATCTCCAACTGTCGGCTTCGTCTGTGTAGAAAAGTTAGTTTTTTCGTAATCATTGACAACTGTGTAAAAAATATTCCGAAAAATCGCGGCAGCTGGTGCTTCTGAACAACACTGATAATGTATTTAACTTCTACTTAAAAGGGCACCACAGCCAAAGGGAATTAAGGGCACGGCAATTATGGCTTTGAGGAAGGTGATTTTTGGAGGGGCACCACGGCCAGTAACAAGGGCACCGACGGCCATGGCCGTCGTGGCCGCCGGGAAGTTTGAGGCCTGCAAGAATTATAAATAAAAAACAAAAAGAATCAATGGGAGGGCTTATCACTGCTCTTAATCCCAGAGGTCGCGCCCAGAGGTCGCGCCAAGCGTTTCATCACTGTTCCAAGGGTTGAGACTGGCAGTTCGCAAGCCACTTCAAGAACTAAACGGCAACGTAGTCAGTTTCTGGAGCATGTTGAGCAGCCACAGTGACCACTCCAGATTCAACTCCACGGACCTCAAGAACACCCTCACCAGTAACGTTAGTTTCCAGGGCTTCTACACCAAGCATAGATATCGAGAGCCAGCGGTCCTTTCATATGAGACGGAACAAAGTAGAGTATGCTGAGGCAATGAAGGCTGAGGGGCTCAAAGTTTTTGGGAAATTTTCGAGGCATGCCGTTCAGCATATAAAGTCAGTCGTTCCCTTCAACATGTTCCGGCTTCTAAAGAGGGTGTTCCACGCTGAGGGATTTGATGTTCTGGGATCAGAACGACAACTTTGCGAGGAACTCCGGGACATTGAGTTTGAGTACGAGTGTGGCTCATTCCAAAATCCGAAGCACAATAAGACGTACCACTTCATCAGAGTGACGAACGTTGCGGATGTCGTCTGCAGGATGGTGAACGAGAGTCGAGAGGCAGGGGAGCTTCACCAACCATCGAACATTCCTCAGGGTATGTTTTTATTATTAATATTTTTGTTAGGGCCTAACGTTTATACAGGAGACAAAAGTAGAAGACTAGGGCTATATAAAAACAAGACTTCTATAGAATTGCCAAAAAAATAAAAGTAAATAAAAATGCATGGATAAAGAAAATTATTTTGCTTTTTCCCTTACAGTACACCGGACAAAAATCCAAAGGCTAAATACTCGGATGCAATTCAAACCCATGGGCCCCGAAAGACTTGCAGTTAATTTTATCATTAAATTTATCAAAATGTGTTAGCTATTGTTTTTTATATATAAAAAAAAATTAAAAAATTTTTAAAGGTACATTGAGCTTACATGTCACCGGTGACAAGGGTGGTACGTCAACAAAGTTGCTGCTACAGAATCTTAACAGCACGAAACAACACTCTGTGAAGTCAGCGAAGCTTCTTGGATATTTTGAGGGAGGCCAAGATGACAGGTTTGTATTTATTTCAATCTTCATTAATATTAATATTTTTGTAACCCTGGATTCCCCCATGGCTGGTTGGTCATTTTACTACCTGGGGAATTAGCTCACATGGGCCGTCTTCCGGGTATCCCTTAAGACCAGAGAAGCTGTGACTGAGTACGTCTTCTTCGTTAAAAAACAGGGTGTACGAAATGTGTAAGACATTAAATAAAAAAAGGAACAGATGCTGTAGAAAGCCTCCCTTTGCGTCGATCAAAGAAACTAACAGACAAAGGAAAATATCTATTTCACTGTTTTAAAAGTGTGTATATTTTTTTCAAACATAGGTTCAGTATGGAGGCATCATTCCAGCCAGTGTTTGACGCGCTCCATGAAGTTGCAGACAACATCGCAGACTATTTATTGGTGTCGCCAGACCTACAACAACCTCGTCATGTTAAGCCACCGAAGAAGAAACCTGCAGAACTTTCCTGGACTCTACATCCCCTTGATGACAGCAATCCCACCGTCAGCACAGGGTGCAGACACTGTTCGGCAGCTACTCAGCAGGGTTCATCCAAAACAGAGGAGCAAGGTAATGTACATGTGTATTGCTTAATTTTTTCCCCTCCAATATTCTGATTCAGGTGTGTGACAAAAACATTGTCAAGTTGGGGGGGGGGGGGGGGGGGGGGGCAGAAAAATACTTTTCCAGAATACTTTACACTTTTTCTCAAAAGACAGTATTAAGTAATTTTGTTTCTTTATTCTCATTTTAGAAGACACCACGCCCTACCTCGCTGAAGATGTCACCCCACCTACATCAGAAGCGGTGCAGGGAGGAGAGGCATCGTCTGCTGGCAATGAAGGTGACCACATTTTCCATTTGTGCCAGTTAACCTATGGAGGTGATTGGGAGTGGCTTGCAAAGCTTTTAGGTTTAACTGGCCCAAATGGAAAACACTATTGTCTCCATTGCCAAACGACTCTTCAGCAGTTAACTAAAGGTACACCACACGCACTGCATATCCTCCCAAAGTATCGGCATTTAACGGAAACCAATGGTATTCAAGCGCCGTTGAGAACTTTAGATGAGTGCCGACAGATGAGTCAACGTTTTGAAGATTCTGGTGGCATAACGAAAGATGCGTCAAACTTTCTCAACTGTATCCATAATCCTATAGTTTGTTGCGAGGGGAAAATTCTGGATTGTGTCAGCACGACACCACTGCACATTAGTTTAGGGCTGGGTAAGCATATTATGGATGTAGTCGAGCATAACGTTGATGAACTAGATGCCCAAGTAAGGAATGCCGACGTAGTTTTTAGTGATGGCGTAAGAGACCTGCGATCAAGAAGAGAGGCTCTAGACGAAGACAAAAACAGACTTCTACAGGAAAAGCAGGCACTGGAAGAAAGTAAGCATCAGAAAGAGGAGATGGCACAAGGAATAATTGCAGGTACCCCACAGCATTTTGAGAAGGTGAACAATCGTCTAGTTTTGAATACAAATATTGCAAGAGACTCTAGAAAACACGTACAAGAACTACACAAAGATACCAAAGAAATAAATGGCCAAATAACAGCAACTCAGCGAGAAGTTGATGTGATCGAGAAGCTGAAGGTTGAGATTGCGGAGGAGATGGGAAAAGTCAAGGGGCCTTTTAGACGGAAGTTTGATGGCGTAATGGACGAGTTAAAGCTGAAGAGAGCAGCCTACCATAGTGGTGCCTTTGTTGGTTCTGATATCCATAAAGTTTTCAAGAAGGAGAATATACATGTAGGTAAATTTACCAAGGTCTTTAAGCCACTAACTATAGATGACCAGACATTCAGTTCGTATGGAACAAAAGAAAAACTCACTGTCCTCCTCAACAAATTCAGGTTATGTTACACTTTGTACACGGCATGTCGGCCATTGTGCAAGCATGAGGTTGAGTTACTTGTTATTCGGTGCTGCAGTTTTGGATGCTGGTTTCCAGTCAATTTCCCAGAAGAAAACTTAAAGCGCAAGTTTCATCTTTTGACTGTAGAAGTGCCACGCCAGGCTAGACGGCTCCTGACGACGGGAATACACTGAGCAAGCATCAGAAAGCATTCACCCATATGTAAACAAGCTTGAAAGAATGTACTCGTCCGTCCAAAATATCCCTCAGAGACAAAAATTGATTGCTAAGCAACATAATTTATATACTGTGGCTCGTTCGTACGAAGGTGGAAAATAAACAATTAAATTCAATGTAGCGGTCTATCTCAAACAAGCAATGAGAAATTACTTTGATTTGTGTTCTTTCAAATTGTACATATTAAATTAATTTTGGAAATATTGCATGTACAAGTTTATTTGTGACATGTTCTACAAAGTGTTTCAAAGTTAATTATTAATTGAAACATTTGCCAACATGTTACAATTTATTGTATGGATGAGGTACTTCCAGAAAAAACCTCGTCATAACAAATAATCAATTCTTGCTCAATATTTTTTTCTGAGGAAATCCGTTTTCTTTGTCGAAAACAACTATTTGTTATTTATTGTAATCAGTACAGTGTCAGTACAGTATCAGTACAGTGTTGGCAGTACAGTGTTGGCGTCAACTCAAAACCAAATGCACTATATCATATGGTCTACCCCGAGGAATTCTGTTTAAATGTACGACCTTCTGTATGTTTTTAGTCGTTAGCTGTTATGAAACTGTTATGAAATATTTTGTTATAAGATAAATGTGCAGACATTTTCAGTAAAGATATTTTTATTGTGAGAAATGAAACAGTATGAATGTAAATAAAAGCAGTAATTCATCATCCTGTCATCAAAAAGTAATTTTCCATGTCATATTTCTTTGTCAAACCTCTTTATTGATTCTTCTTGGCCCCTATCACTCAGTAGCAATCTTTCAACTAATAAATGGGAAAACATTTTTATGCAACCCACTTCATACACATTTCTTTTGGAAATGCAAAACGACGGGGTCGGCCGGGTCTAGCTATCTTGAGGATGGATGCAACAAAAATGGAGGCTTCGTTCACATGAAAACGTCTTACTCGGGCACCAACACCTCAACAAAAACGCACAATAAACATGTTTTCCCTTTTACCATTAACCACAATCACTTCAAATATAAGGACTAGGGATATTAGTCTCCATTATTCTGATATAAATTTAATGTTAGTTGACCGGTTTGTTGATCAAATTCGGGAACTTAGGTGGGGAATATTCAGCAACTTCTCCGGCAGCGTAATCTACTTACACATTCCGAGAAAATACGTCGAAAGACGAAGCACAAAATACCACATTTTGATAAATCCCCGATGAAATAGAATGTCTTTCTCTTGGTAGCAAACCTCAATATTATAATAATGCCACCGATGAGTTTAGTTTTCAAATATTGATTTGTTAAAACGTGAATTTTGGTGCATTTTCATGGACTAAAAAATTGCTGGACTAAATATTTCTCTCGGTCGACCAACTCGACCTGCACAGGATTAGCCATGAGAACTACGTCGAAACCGATTACTTATGGTATTCAGACCGATCTATTATTATACAAGGGGTATTTAGGATGGAATAATTGAAGAGAAATTACTGTTATTTGATCTGGTTTTCTAGATACAGCGACAATTGTAAACATTTTATTGATGACGTCACTACCATATAGTTGTTGTTAACAAGAGGTATTTTGGCCCCATTGTATTTTGTTTGTTAATTATTGTGATGAAATGGGATCAGCTAGTACCCCCCTTAAATATAATAGACCAGTCCAAAAGGTATAGCTCGTGTGGAATACACGTTGGGGCTGGTTTGTTTGGTGGACAATAATTTCATGAATATTCATATAACGCACAAAGCCAAAATGACCTTTGATTGGATAGCGCCCTCTTTTGTTTTTCAATAGACAATAGATTTCCGGTGTTTAAGCAATCTGAACAGCCGTGGGGGGGAGGCAATTCTGCACACACTTACGTATGTGATGCAGTGTTTGGTTTTGCACAATGATTATCTGCACACCCCCCTTTCGTTCAGCACTTGGTTTTGCACAATGAATATTAATGATCTCCTTGCGGGGAGTGCGTGGAGACCACTGACAGGCAGTGATTGAACTATAACTACATGTATGAATGTAAATAGTAGTTAACTTGCGGGTACAACCATGTGTATAATCTCTTTTGGGAGGAGTGTTGGCTCTGAAAAGAGCCGGTTTGGTCTCGACGTTTCGAACAGTACAGTGATGATTAAAGGTAGTTATCAAAAAAAAATGCGAGCAAAACGAGCGAGAACGAGCGAGAACGAGTTTTAACGGGGGAGTCGGAGGTCCCCGTAATTACCCTCAAACACCCGCAATTGCCCGCAATTGCCCGCAATCGCTCGGCATCGCTCAATAATGAAATGCCAAAATGAGCGTGCACTTTCGAGGGGTCACTGACCCATGAACGATGGTCGTCTTTTCCCAACTGAAGATCTTTAACCCAAGTAAAAAACAAACAAATGGAAGTTAGCAAAAGATAGATGATATTCGCACGCGCACAACTATCGTAAGAATAAACAATGTGCTGGAGGTTTTATAATCATAGATCTGTTTCATTTCGTACAATTATTTAAGTCTTTGGGAAAGACGTGTGTTAAAACATCAAAGGGTCATGTCTTGTCCGGCAAAAGTTACAATCGAATCTATATTTGGAAAGAAATTAGCTGTTTTAACTGGCTACGGTGTAAAGTTACATTAAACACCGTATTCAGTGGCGGCATCACACGTCATACAGCCAGAAAGCATGGCCCTGAAAACGTAATATTCAATGACATCCTTAAGCCGTGTTCCCATTGGACTTTTTCTTCCGCGGCCACGCGGAAACTTACCGTGACTGGATTAGATGTAATTCTACCGTGCGTTCCCACCTGGACTTAAATTCCGCGATGGAACAGTTAACTCGCTGTTCGAAACTGGCAGAATGTACACATTGCGGGCGCTGTGCACAGTCACCTTTGACCTATGCAGGATATGACGTGACTGTGACGTAGTTTTCTCGCACTGAATTCATCCACATTTTCACGTTTATCTAGCCCAATTAAACTCCTCACAAAATTGATCAAATCTGCCATGTTTCTAACCACAGTAAAGCAAAAACTTGCTGCCGCTGGACGAGATAGAAAAGGCGTTATTTTTGTATTGCATGTACACACGCTACATACCACACGGCCATCAGTGCAAATGAAACAGGGAACCATACCATTTTCGCGCGCCCTCTGTGTATAGTTGTGTCGTAAACAGGAAGTGGTGTTGTTTGTATAGCGTTTTACACCGTGGTCGCGGTAGGTTTACAGCGTGGAGCGTTCCCATTGGACTTTTTAGCGGCCCTGTTAAGTTACCGTGGATGAGCGGAAGTCTTCCGCGACCTCCTTCGGCCTGTTAGTTTTACATCACGGCCGCGGTAAGTTGACAGGGAGGTCAGTTTACCATGCGTTCCCATTGGATTTAATTTTGTCATTCTACAGAAAAGTCGCGGTACTTTAGCAAAAATAAGTCCAATGGGAACACGGCTTATGTTGAATGGAACTTGTGCATTTAATTGGCTAACCACTAGTTGCATGGAGTTCTCCCACACGGCAGCGGCACCACACAGAAAAACGTGGCCGGGTTGTGTGGAGTTCTCCCACTGCAGCGGCACCACAAAGAAAAACGTGGCGAAGGGGGGGGGGGGGGGGAGTACTTGTATCATTGCAGATGTCAAGCATTCTCTGCAAGGCAGCAGTGTATTTTCTGGCAATGTTTTTTTTAGTACCGTAAAACGTTTGCAGTGAGGTAAAGAATACCTTTGGCTTTTGGAACTGCTCGATTGTTTTAATCCTAAGTAAATGTAGATAAATACAATAAAACCAAACTGCGAAAAAAACATTTTAAAGGGTGGCGTGGGGACACCAGAATTTTGTCCAGTCACAGACACCACTGTTGCTAGAAACCCCTAGGTCTTATTATGTAAAACATCAAAGGGTACAGTCTTGTCCGGCAAAAGGTGCAATCGAATCTATATTTGGAAAGAAATCGGCTGTTTTAACCGGCTACTGTGCAAAGTTATTCAGTGGCGGCATCCCAAACAGTCATACGTCGCCAGCAGAATGCATGGCCCTAAACAAGTAATAACCAATGACGTCCTTGTGCAGTAATTCGCTAACCACAGTTGCGTGGAGTAATCCCACGACATGCAGCGGCACCACAGAAAAACTGATTCTCTGCAAGGCAGCAATGTATTTTCTTGCAATGCTTTTTTTTTTGAGTGTATTTTTATCGTTTTCTTCTAACTATGATGAGTTTACTTGACTTATAATTATGGGCAAAGGCTTCAATAAAAGTAAATGCAATGACATGTAGTTCGTCTGGTACCTGGGTCAACTTAATATTTATAATAATCAAGTTACAAATACAAATACAATGTACATGTAACTGATTTTGATTTGTTATAAATCCTTTGTTATCTTCAGTTGACGCATGATTGCATTATTCGTAATGTAACGATAAAAGATCAAGAAACGAAAAAGGATTTCTGGAAATACATGTACTTTGATGTAGACAGGTACGTTGACCCAACATGATTTATTCTATGAACGAGTGTGAAATTTAAACTTGGAAGCCATCTGAGAAAAAAAAATCAAAGCCACCGATTCAGAAGGGGATAGGGGGGTGTTAGAACTATAACTACAAAAACACATATTTATTTCTTTAAGAAACTACACACTAAAAATGAATGGTAAAACATGTGTAAACAAGGTTTGTAAAATAATTACACAATTTATGTCAAAACTTTCCAAACGAAAATACACAACTTTATAGGCCTACTGGTAAATTTTAAGTTCCATAATTTATATGTATTGTTATACTTTTATACAACTTTTGTCAAGTTTTACATAGATTATGTAATAATAACACTACTATTAAATATTACATACTTAAACAGTACGGACGCCATTAGCATGTGTTTTCACTGTTAACTCGTGACGGGGCGTCTGACGTCGCACTTCACTGGGATTAAAACAATGAAAAAACGTACAGACTGGGAATTTGGTCAGCTTTTGCAGAAATTTGAAGGTAAATTACTACACAGGTCTACTTTTAATATGGCATGCTAAAGTCAACCAAGTTTCACCTATTGTGTGTATGGTGAGAGTATCATTGTGAGAGCGTGTGACTCAAGTAGTGGAAACGGTAAGCTTCCGCATGCATGCTTGACTTCTATTTGCCACATTATAACTCTATGGCCACAGAGAAAGAAAAAAACATGCCAAATTATACTACATGTAGGCTGTGTTCTCAAGCTTGGAAAATTGTGAGATGCTCTGTGCCTTTCAGCAATTTCCTAGCTGAAAAATAAGATAATCATACACGGTTTAAAACTAAAACATTTAAACCACACCACCCCCCATAAATAAATAAATAACTGTGTGTTTTATTATTAGTTTTTTCAGATGAGTCTTCTGCCCTTGCAAGATATTTTGGCGTTAGGGTAAATACAAATACACTGCTGTGTGTAAATGGAAAAAAGGTTTTAAAAACATTGAAACTATCACATTAAAGGGCTATACGTTTTTGGTAATGACACAAATTAATGGCACCAAAAACAAACTAGGCACAGAAGTACAGCAGCTTTGGAAAGTATAAACCATTTTGAGAAAACTTTTCACTTAAATGGGTATTGAAAATTATATCACTTTTTATCACCAATAATATTTTCCCGTTCCTGATGGGTTATTTCTCAGTCCCTTAATATTTCTCCCGTTCCCTGTATATTCCCCTTTCCGGTTTATTCTCAGTCCCGTAATATTTTCCCGTTCCTGGGTTATTTTCCCGTTCCTGGGTTATTTCTCAGTCCCTTAATATTTTCCCGTAGAGGTGTCATGCCCGACATTTCCGCTACCATTCTGAATTTTTTTAAACAGTACAGTCGTATAAACAAATTTGAAAGGACATGCAGTTGGACACTATACTTGATCCTGAAAATTCAGAAAGCAAAACCCTAAATCAGTCTTGTGTTATGAAACTTCAAACAAAATTAGCCATGATGTCAGAGGGCGACTGCAATTTACGTCTGGAATTTTCAACATCTTAGGTGAAATCAAACCCAACTTATGAGGAAAAATTTACTCAGATAATAAGTCAAAGTACAACACAACGAGAATCAAAAATCAGCGTGAACTTCACATTACTAGCCGGACAACCGTGCCTGACGGACGGCGTTGCGCAAGGCCGGAGGATGCTATGACATGCAGTTGGACACTGTAATATTTGATCCCCCTAAATCAGAAAGCAAAACCCAAAATCACTCTTGCTTTTTCAAACTTCACAGAAATTTCGCCATGATATCAGATGATGACTACAATTAACTTCTCAAAATTTCAGCCTCTTAGGTGAAATCAAACCCAAACTATGAGGAAAATTGTATCCAATTATTTAGACAAAGTGTAATACACCTAGAATCAGAATTCAGCGTGAACTTCACATCACTAGCAGGTCAACCGTGCCAGATGGACGGCGTGGCTCAAGGCAGGAGGATGCTCTGTACTGCTCGTGTATGACCAAAACGACAATCTTTGGATAATCTTTGGAAAAAAAGAAGGCCGTAATTTGTAAATAATGTACGATGGCGTTGAACGAAGACTTGGTAGTTGTAGATGTACATGTACCATGCCCGATATTTCCGATATCATGCTGAATTTTTAACAACTCATTTGATTAATAAACACAATTTGGAAGGACATGCAGCTAGTTGGACAGAGTGTACTCGTATTTGACACCCAAAATTCAAATTTTTTGTTTGTTTGTTATCAAACTCTCTATATTTTGTATTGACGCACATTTATTAACATTTAACCAAACATCTGTGATACAAGGACAAGAACTTTGTTTAAAAAAGATTTCCGCACGATTCCCCGTCCAAAAAGGGCAAGAGGGCGCACTTTAGCATGGCCCCTTAAAGACTATTACGCGCGCAAAGGTATCAACATGTCAGGGGACATGACCTGTGCTAGCGATGTTGTGCGTGAAACCTGGTCATATTTTTGATCGGAAGTCGTTCACCAAAATATGGGCCTTAATTGTCGCCACAGCTGGACAGTATTTGCAAACATCTCCTCGGACCAACTTTGTAAATATTTTGATAAGGTTTTCGATGTATTTTTGTTTTGAACTCAAAATGATTTCGATTGAGTTGTAAACCAAGGTTAAAGTAATGATGTAATAAAAACCATATCATGGCAATCGACTTTTTTTAGGCAGTGATGTTGTTTGTTTACTATATACATATTTGTTTAATTTTATTACTTGTTTTATACCAATAAACACAATAAATACATACTGAGTATTTATGAATCATAGGATTTCCATTCATAAAACCTGTTGATGGCAATACCTTGTCGTACCGCGCTGTACAACAAGGCATTAAAATTACTGTGTGTTAGATTATGAAGTCCTCCCTTAGCAAACAACCTTTTTTTACAGCGCCACCAAAAATGAAAAGTTACCAAAGAAAGTTTATTGTGATTGATACTGGCTTTTAACAATGGCGCTTTCAATCAAACCACAAGAGGTTCCCGTATTTTTCCCGTATTAAATTAATTAAACATAATTTCGGAGACGTACAATTACCAAGACAAAAACAGCCTTCTTCTTATAACCATCAAAATGTCACGGTGTGACACCATAAAAAAAAGTCACACCTTGAGAGTATCGCAGACATTTTTAGTGTCGGTTTGATATGAGTTGTAGAACATTTTTTGGAGAACACAATCACTTTTAAATAGTTGTCATGCTACTTTGCGAGGTGTAGTCGGGAAATATGGAAAAAAAAAACAAAAAAAAACACAAAAAAACGAGTACTTATTTTTTAACATAACAAATGTTACTCAATAAGTCCACCATGGCATAATATCCAGTGGTAGTTGTTGCTCATTTTCTTACGAGAGATTGAATATTGCATTTTTGGCCGGCAATTATATGGCGATTCCGCCGGCGTCATCCAAGTTAATGAAAAAGAGAGAGACAAAAAAGAGAAAAAAAGAGAGGGAAGACTAAAAACAAGAGGGTAAGTATTTTTTACGTAAAATTAACGGAATCTTAATTCAAGGTGCATGGTATTTGTTTTATTCAATAAAGTTGTGTTTAAAAATACGTTTATTACTTTGATAATGGGTTATCAATGCTGGCCATGCTCATATTATTGTAGGCTAAGAATTATTATAGCAACTACTAGGAATGGCCGAGGGCTGCTCGCGCTAGCCACCCCCCCCCCCCCCCCTTCCGATGGCGGCGCCTTTTACAAAGTAAAAACTGTATTGCCTGGGCATTTGCATTACATTTCTTTTTTCTTTCTTTCACCCTTTATTTTGAGGGGGTTCTCAGATCAGGTAAAAGAGTATAGTGACCGAAAACGATGACTTATATAATATGCCGTGTTACTACCTTGACTCATGTATTGTACAAATGTACATGTGTAATGTCAAATTCTTGATTCACGGACACTTAAGATCTAAAATGGGGATTTTACCGGCTTCACAAAGTCATAGAACAGTTTTGTTAACGCATTTTCTACCTCCCTCCATGGTCAACGATGGTAAAACCTGAGCTACGTAAAATAATTAGCAAACAAAAACAAACTTACTGAAATGTTGAGGATTCTTCTTATACGCTAATCTGTATCAGAGTATAATTTGTCAGATCATAATTTAAACAACCGGATTGAAAAGGAATAAGCATGATTAAAGACTCCCTACCATTTCTTAAAACCATGCCCTAATATTTATGTGGCAGATCGTGTCTCCATCCCCCTTGTTGTAGCACTTGTACTGTCAGCAAGGCCACGAAGGATTTTCTGTGCTTTGAGTGGTCGGCACACAAGACATCGGACCATGTTACACAATAACCACCTCCCTCAGTTCAACCATGGAGTTCCTTCCTCCATGGTTCAACGCAATCGGCAAAAGGTCCGCCATTTTGTGAAGTACAAAATTTCATACAGTAAATTGCACCCGGAAGGTTGCCTTTTCGAGTGCTATGGTGAGCAGCGCTAATGAAATGGAAAATCGCACAGAAGCACAAAATCAGCCTTTAAGCAGCTCTAGTAGGACACCCCTTTCCCCCTTCTATACACCCCCCTTCTATACACCCCCCTTTTTTTTAAAACTGTGAGAATGCATGTGTAAACCCCTGAACAATGGACCGCTTGAATACAAAACTATGGGGATTGCAGTAAGGACCAAAGATCTAAGTTTTAGTTAAGAGTCGCAGACTTTTCTACTAGTACCTCCATGGGCGAAGACACTAATTCATTCCGTATAACAAGAAAAAAAGGGGAAAACCAACACAGCACTAAAAGTGAATTACTATGTAAGCGCAATTAGAACAGGGTACATGAATAGCCTGTAAATACAAAGAAAAATGCAAAAGGAAAGGATACATGTTACAAATAAATGTGAAGAAAATATGCATTTAGAATTTCAATGCATTATCCTTAAAGAACTATGGTGGGGACACTTACATGTAAGAGAAATTCATCTCTCCAACAAGACACCTCCAAAATCTAAATAACAAAGGAACTGGTAAAGGTGGCAGGGGATTAGGTAATAAAAACCAGCCATAAACTTGAGGAAGCTACACAACCCTATGGAACTCATTAGGTATGCAAATCTCTAAGCATAGAGAAAGGATGCTGTATAATAAACATCTTGAGAAAAGATACTGGCAATGTACATCACTTATTTATACGCTAAAGAATGTTTGGCAGAACACAGTGTCCCTTTTCATCATGTGGCTTTTCCTTTACCATTATTTTGTTCGTCCCCCCTTTCTATTTTTATAAAGAACTTTGTACACGACGCTTCAAAGTTCAAATGTTTTTAAAAGATGGACGTTCGATTTATGATTTTCACTCGATGCGCGGAGAAGGTTCATAGCTATTTAAAAAAAAAAAAAATTAAAGCCTAATCTTTTTCGAACCATGCCGGAACTGTTGCTTTTTCGAACCATGCCGGGCAAGTTAAAAAAACAAAAACAAAACTTCTCTTTGCACTAATACCATACAAATGTCATTTGTGGTTCACACATGGTCTTTACTCATGAACTGCTTTCCCACGGCTACTTGTACTTTTCCCTCCATAAACATATAGCATTTCCCCATTTCTTGGGTAGCGGATTTTCCAACAAAGGGAAAAATATTTATAAAAAAATGGTCGTCCAATTCTCTACTTATTTATAAACGTGTTTGTCTATTTTTGTTTTTAATGTTTTTTTAAAACCTTTTTTATTGGGTGGGGGTGGGGGCGATTAAAATTTCGCGCGGCACCCGCTAGGTGGGCGCGATTCTTGCCCATAAAATGTGACAACGGTGCATGGGGTAAGGGGGGGGGGGGTAATTGGAGAGGATATCAGAGTTTATAACTTTCAGAATTGGTTTGGTAAAGATATTTAAAATCTGTACGCAATGTGTAGTTATGTCCTAATGATAAAATGTTGAGCATGCAAAAGGTGTTGAGTGCGGTCGAAGGCGATGCGTCGCCTTCCCTCACCGTTTTCGCCCCTTTTCTCAACTACGAAGGTGTGTTTTATGCAAGTTACAAATAAATGTGAAGAAAATATGCATTTAGAATTATACATGTACACATGTACAATACATTTATCCTGTATGTACAGAACTGTGCATGGAGACGCTTAAGAAAAATTCATCTCTCCAAGACACCTCACAAATCTAAATAACAAAGGAACTGGCAAAGGTGGCAGGGGATTAAACCAGCCATAAACTTGACAAAGCTACACAACCCTATGGAACTCATTAGGTATGCAAATCTCTAACCATAGAGAAAGGATGCTGTGTAATAAACTTCTTGAGAAAAGATATGCACTGTTGGCAAGGCATGGTCAAAGATGGTCAAAGGCCCTTATTCGCTAAAGAATATTTGGCAGAACAGCGTCTAGGCACACAGTCTCCCTTTTCTTCGTGTGGCTTTTCCTTACAGGTCCTTTTGGTTTGCAACAGCTAATTCTATTTTCTCGTTAATAAACAAACAGACATTTGAGTAACAGAATCCGAAAAGAGGTCCATACGATTTTTTTAAGAAACAGCAATTTTATTTGTTACCCCTACGCATCCACGCATTTATCTGGCATGTTTAAGTTTATTCTGAAGCCGCAGTATACTGAACAACATTTAGTTGATTAAATAGCACAGGCTTTGAAACGAAAGCCAGTCACAAACGACTCCAGTGGCTTGGCAACACTGTTGCTAGGCAGCGCAAGAAATTTGTCAACATTGATTGCGCTGACGCGCCTTTGCCTACGGCATTTATTTCAGTATTAAGCTGTAACCAATGACGGAAGTCGATCCTCTGAAATCGACCAATGGCGTCTTTATTGGACGACAGCGGCTGATTTGTTTGAAAGACTTGTTACAAACTCAAGCGGCACCACAAAGGAATAACATTCCTTCGAAGCTGTACCATGTTGAACGGTCCGTTTGAACGTGGTACAACCGAAGTGTCAATCACTTTTGGTAAATCTATCGGGGGTAAATTTAATAGACATGGCCAGACATGGGGTTTTTTAAGACGCAAAACTTACATGTAGGGGATCCACTTCAAGGAAAACAGAAAAGTTAACGGAATAAATTCCAAGGGAATAAACAAAATGATTGTTGCTGACTAATAAAGGCACACACATGTTATGAACTTCAATGATATAAGCCTACATAAAAATTAAAAAAACTCAAGCAAGTAAAAAACAAAGGAAAGTTTGAAATAAGTTATGCATCAATTGACGACAATATATTACTGGAACAGTGTTCGAAGCGTCCAAGCTATTATTTTCTAAAATCCGTTTCCTCTCAGGACTACTTCTATAACCATTTCCACATAAAAGAAAATTTTTAACCAACCATCGTTTCGGCTTATTGTAACAGGTGACATTTTGAATTACAACATAAATGTTTTTTCGAACGAGTAGATAATTATTATTTTCAAACCTTGTCATATTTCAATCACAAAAAGGTGTAAATTTTTTCCTTCCCCTATCCCTCTTTCAATCTGTAAGCCGTCCCTGTGCGCTAACTGAAGAAGGCACACTGTCCGTTGGCTGCGTTCACCAGTGTATCGCAGAAATTTTGAGTGTCAGTTTGATATGAGCTTGGAATACATTTTGTGGAGAACACAATCACTTTTAAATCACCCAAACCAATAGATATTGAAATGAATTACAGCAACAACAAAAATTAGCCCATATTTGTCTCTATTTATCGTTTACACATTTCACCAATATTAGTGGTAACTAGGTCAAAGGCTAAGTAATTGCTGTACAATAACCCGGAGTGCTGGTCCTTTGTGGATTTTTTTTCTGTGAAAAGCAAACCTGGATGTAACAAGAGTACAACACAGTTGCAATGCTACTTGGCGAGGTGTAGTTGGGGAATATAGAATTAAAAAATAAATAAAATAAAAACGGAGTACTGACTTTTTAATTTAAAAAATGTTACTCAACAAGCCCACCATGGCATTATGCAGTGGTAGTTGTTGCTTAATTTTCTTCCGAAAAGTGATTCTATGTTGCATTGTGGGGCGGCAATTATTATGGCCATTCCGTCATCCAAGTTAAAAGAGAGAGACACAAAAAAGGGAGAGGGAAGACCAAAAACAAAAGGTAAGTATTTTTTACGTAAAATCATAATTCAAGGTGGTATTTGTTTTTTCAATAAAGTGGTGTTTAAAAGTACGTTTATTACTTTGATAATGGGTTATCAGTGCTGGCCATGCTCATAATATTATTGTAGGCTAAGAATTATTATAGTAACTACAAATAATGGCTGAGGGCTGCTCCCTCCTAGCCACTCCCCATCGGATGGCGGCGTAGGCGGCGGCGTACAAAGTGAAAATTGTATTACAAGTTTAAGGGATTAAAAGATAAGGCCTAGTCAGCGAACAACAAAGCTTTCCATCATCCTGCATGGGCAATTGCATTATATTTCCTTTTTCTTTCTTTCCCCCTTTGTTTTGGGGGGTTCACAGATCATGTAAGAGAGGTAGTGACCAAAAACGATGACTTATATAATATGCTGTTTTACCACCTTGACTTGTGTAATGTCAAATTCTTGATTCACGAGCACTTAAGATTTTAAATCGGGATTTTATCAGTACGCTCGTCCTTTACAATCTAAAACTTCACAGAGTCATAGAATAAAATTTTGTCAACGCATTTTCTACCTCCCTCCATGGTCAATGATGGTAAAACCTAAGCTACATAAAATAATAAACAAACAAAAACAAACTTACTGAAATGTTACACTAATCTGTATCAGAATATAACTTGTCAGATCATAATTTAAACACCCGGCTTGAAAAGGAATAAGCAAGAATAAAGACTCCCTGACTTTTCTTAAAACCATGTCCTTCATGATTGTTTATGTGGCATATCGTGTCTCCACCCCCCCCCCCCCCCCCCCACATGTTCCCATTGTGTTGATAGATTAATTGGTAGACTAATAAAAGGGACAAGGTGTCACACTGGCAATGTTTTAATAGGGTTTTTGGACACTTCAACCTATTATATACTGTATTAATTATTATCTAATAACCAAAAGTTCCAGAACGGCAAAATTACTATTTAGCCACTCTTTGAAATACCATAGTGGCACTCTTTTTAAGTACTCTAAAAACTCATGTGTGGAGAGCACCGGCTGGAGAGGGGCAACTACACCTATGAGAAAGTCAACCAATCAATCAATACATTTATTCAATGTTGCACACATTACAGTAATACAAAGTGAATAATACAGAATGCTAAAATATGGTCAAAATGAAAGTACATATACATTTTATAAAAGTGATAAAAAAAGTGAACGTTAAACAAATGGCAACATCAAGGTCCGGGGAGAAGTAACAGCTTTTATTCCCCAGCCTATGGACGGACAGACAACAAAAACAGACATACATGAAAAGACAGGACATAACGGGTAAAATTGATAAAAAGGGAGTGTTTAAAAGCATTAGTTCTCGAAAAATAAGCTTTAAATTTATAACCATCCAAATGCCAACAGCAGGAATAAGAGGAACTAATTGTTGTAGCACTGTCAGCAAGGCCACAAAAGATTTTCTGTGCTTTGTGATCGGCACAAGACAGCTGTGCTTTGTGTGGTCAGCACAAGACATAGGACCATGTTTCCCAACAACTACTTCGCTCAGTTCAAAGTCCTTGCTCTATGGTTCAACGCTATCGGCAAACGGGCATCACTGAAGAATTATGTTTAGGTCATTGTTTACGCATGAGCGCTCCTCGTAAGCCCTCGCTCAACATGGTAAAGGGAGAACCCGTTCCCGCTCGCAATCGCTCGAGATCACTCGAGATTGCTCGAGATCCCTCGAAATCGCTCGAGATCCCTCGAAATCGCTCGAGATCCCTCGAAATCGCTCGAGATCCCTCAAAATCGCTCGTAATCGCTCGCAATTTTTTTAATTTTTTAACGAGCATTACCGAGTGACACGCGGGTACCCGTTACTCGTTTGGATAACTACCTTTAATCATCACTGTATGTATATTCTACATAAACGTCTACAACACGGGTCATAAATAGGTTTAGGGCTTGAACGAATCTAGGAAACCCTAGAAAGATTGAGGGCGCTATACCAGTTTTACAAAAAGGGAAACAATTTACTCTGTCGTTAATAAACACATATCAAATTCAAGTCAGAGTACCCATGGCGTTCAATTTGCCTGAGAATTTTTTATTTTTTTTCTACTGACAATGTTTTAATACGTTTTGATGCTTTTAAACTGATTGTCTATAAAACCTTTCTTGTTTTAAGAAACATTTGTGTAATCTAGGACGTTAAATTTGAGCCTAATTGAAAAATTATGTTTTTAGAAGTCGGATTTGTTTTCCTTATCTCCATGTGTTTTGTACACGGGCGAAAACGCGCAATAAATGACGTGATTGTGATGTCGTCCGTAATTTTAGGCCAAAAGGCACATCTACAGTATACAGTACAAGAAGTCTAAAACAGAAAAAAGTTTGACGATCGGGGCTATACTTTTTGAGATATGGTGCTTACAAGGTTGGCTAATTAAATATTCACCTCGCTGTTAATTTGATAATTAATTAAGAATTAAAAAAATTATCACAATACATGTTAAGTTTATTTACTAAGCTTCAATTTGATATAATGATCTCACTCTTTCGTATTACGCTCTAGGATATTAGCTGTATACAAAAAACGTGTGCAAATGCTATGGGATTTAGGCGGAAACAAAGAATAATAATTTAAAAAATAATAAAAATCTCGACGAAAACAATAGGGCAGTTCCACGGTGTCGGACGTACATTTCAGACACTTCAACAGAGTGTATTATTAAAGTGATATAAATAAAAGGAATTTTTGTTCTGGTTAGAGGTATAAGGTAGTCACTAAAGTTATTTAATTAAGAAAATATCCATCCACACCTTTTAATGTAGAAGCCACCAGCCAAAAACACCATGGTGTCGGACGTACGCAGAGAAATGCCTTTTTTTGTAAACCAATATTTGTATTTCAAACTCTGTGATGTGTTTGAACTTTAATGCATTTTTTTCTAATATATAGATTCATCAGACCTCTGTAAATTTATACACTTCATGATAAAACATTTGATTTTTAAATTTCAACTTTAAGAAACAGCCTTTCTTATATCGGTGTCGGACGTACATTTCACAGTGTCGGACGTACCTGTCCAAAATTACATTAAAAAGAAGGTAACAATTAGTCTAAATGTTTACTTTTTAGGGGTCAAAGTGCCTAGCATTCAGATAAACAGTCCATGCCATACTTAACAAGTTGAAAATTATCAAACACAAACTGCAAGTATACATGCAGCCTTACAACCAAAAATGGGCACCCCAATTTTAAAAAGTTGCCTAACCATGAAGAAGATGAGTTTCCAAAACGAAATCTGGTTCAAATATAGATTGGACTTGTGTTTACAAATGGTGTAAATTTAATCTTGGTGGGTAGCTGTTGCCAAGGTCAAAGGTCACCAAGAATGTCGTAGTTTTTTCAATATTTTCTGTCTAGAACCAACTTTGAAGCCTTGCAAAAATTTTAGTAAATGAATAAGGGCTCTATACCTGATTGGGGATAGCCTATGTGCCTAGATATAATACACATAGCAATATCAAGCTTTTCAAATGATCAATTATGAGTATGAGGGGGGTCTGAAAATGAAAATTAAATTTGTTGGCAGATTAAATTAGTGTTTTCAGCAGGCTGTAGAGAGAAAAGGGGATTAGACATCCTTGTTTTGAGACCGGATTTGAGTTATTTTTTGTGACAGTCACCCTAGGTATCAATTTACATTTTTTTTTTTTTTTAAGGCGCGTTAAAACGCATTACAAAATGCAAAATATTCATTGCTGCAAATCGCGTTCACTGAAAGGGGGGTAGCCACGCCCACTTTAAGGGACCTTAATTTGGAAACGACTTGGAGTTGGAATTTTGTTTCCCAGACATATTTTAAATTTACACATAGATGAATATTAGAAATGAATTTCAGCCAAATCTGAGAGGTGACCTGCAAATTTTTTCAGAATATTGGTTGATTTTACACGGAATGACCCAATTATTAGGACTTGGGTGTCAATGTAACTATTGAATAGTAAATTTAATACAAATGATTGAAACAAAGCAGAAAACTGTTTGGCTCATTTCCAAGTAGGGTTGGGCTATGCAATTAAGAAGTTTGTATGTCTCTTTTGAGTGTTGTTTGAATACAGTGAAGCTATTACTCCTATATGTATTTAGCAATACTGTACATGTACTTTTCATACGTTTTAGAGGTGTCGGACGTACATGGTGTCGGACGTACGAAAAAAATGTACGTCCAACACCAGGATTTTGTACAGTTAAGAATTTTTTTTAAAGAAACAATTCCATGTACAGATAGAGGGTATCAATTGTGCTTTGTATAGTAACTTTGACAACTTTCTGCCCAAGGTTGAAATAAGGAGATTAAAAAATCCACCATTTTGGTGTCGGACGTACATTGGGAAAGTAAGTTTCCTAAAATATTGAATAACTAAGTTTGAAAGAAATTTTTTAATTTTTTTCTATCATTGTGTAGTAACTGTAGCACTCTTCAAACAGTTTGAAAAAATATAACAAAACTATTTAATCAGGATAAAAACTTTGATAAATTATCTGAGACATTAATTTTTTTCCTAATTTCACTATTTTTAAAGTATTTTTTCAGTTGGAAATAACAGCTGAACTGCTGTACAGTTTAAGTTAGAAATTATATTTCAATAAAGTTCATGTAATAAGCTTCAAAATGATATATCATTTGTCACATTTATGCCATTTTGAAATTTTGGCATTGAGGTTTACATTTCCGTGGAACTGCCCAATAGCTGTTCCGACAGCTAGGTCGGAACAGCTAATAACAAAAATCTCGACGAAAACAATAGCTGTTCCGACAGCTAGGTTGGAACAGCTAAAAATTGCGTCACGTCCAACAACATCAATTGTGTGGTTTAGGCCATGTTTAAAACTGTAGGCCTACATGTATTTCTCAAAAACTAGACTAAAGATCGTGTCTTTTTCACTGAATGGTTAGCCATCAAAGTTTTGTGCCAAGAATAAAGAGCTTAGTTTTAAAAATGTATAGGCTAGTCATTGAACAACAAGGATGGAATGATGAGTCGCTCCAATTATTGTCAACAAAATTAAGGAACTGACAATTTTTTGTCTTATTCTTTTGACCTTTTATTTCTAATTAATAGGATACTTTTCCCCTAAAACACCTATCACTGTTATTGTAAACAAAATATCATAAGGCCTAAGGTAAACTATAAAAAATTTAAGTAACAAAAAATAAAAAAGGGGGGAATGTTTGTTTTATTAAGTTAAAACATTCCCCTTTACCACTTATAACCCCCTTTTCTGTGAGGGTGCATGCAAACATCAAAGAAAAAGTATGTTTAACTATCACCTTTTGACTTTTCGAGGGAGACCATTGTCTGTTGTCTCCCACTGAAAACAACATCCATAGGATGGTTTTCAACACTTTTAATAATAATATAATAACGTAAACTTATATAGCGCCAAAATCCGCCTAAAAAGACGCTCAAAGTGCTTCAAAGAAAAACAGTTTAAAAAGCTACAGCCAAACACAATTTATCAAAGCAATAAACCTGAGAAAACACAAATTCAAAAATATCAGTCATTAAAACAATTAAAACAAAACCCCAAAAAGTCTAAAAACTGGACCAGCCAGTAGCAGTTAAAAAGCAAAACAATTAAAAAAGACGACAAACAGGCAATATAAAAACCCGCCCAGAACCCCCCCCCCCCCAAGAAAATGCGACCCCACCCCTCTCCGTGAACAAAGTAGAGGATTGTGTAAAACTGACACTGTGTAAACTTAAACCCCCACATAGTAACCAAAAACCTGGAAGGTAGTACAATTATTTAGAAAACAAGTGAGTCTTCAAACGGGTCTTGAAGGAAGCAATGGATGTAGATGAGGAAATTACAGTTGGTAGGCAGTTCCAGAGTAAAGTGGCAGAATGGTGTATTGAACGGCCTCCCCATGAACGTTGGACACGGGGAACAACGAGCAAAACGGATTGAGATGATCTGAGATTACGTGATGGTACAAATCGTGGTAAGGCTTCTTGTAGATAAGCAGGTGCTGATCCGTGGAGTGTGTGGAATGCAAGCAGGAGAATCTTATAGATGATACGATTTCGCACAGGTAGCCAATGGAGGGACCTCAACACTGGGGTGATATGATCCGAGCGTTTTGTCATTGTAACAAGTCGAGCAGCGGAGTTATGGATTCGTTGAAGCCTGTTGAGTTGATACTGGGGCAGGTTGTACATGAGTGAGTTGCAGAAATCAAGCCTTGATGATATTAAAGCATGTACAATCTGTTCCGTAGCTGTGCGTGTCAAGTATCCACGAATGAATCCTATATTGCGTAAATGGAATCTGACCGACTTACACAAACTGGATATATGATCATTAAATGTCATTTGACTGTCAAAGATGACCCCCAGGTTACGACATGTTGGAGAGGGACTAATGTAGCTAGCGCCAATGCGCACAGATGATATGTTTAACTTGGTGAGATTGTTCTTGGTGCCAAATAACATGAAGTTTGATTTGGTCTCATTCAGCTTTAAGTAGTTTGAGCTCATCCATGTTCTTATGTGATCAATGCATGCCTCAAGCTTTGCCATGGCTGCCGATGCACTGGATTGCAGTGGACTGAAAGATGTAAATAGTTGAAAAACATCTGCATAGCAATGATATTGAATGCCGTGCTCATGGATTATCTGACCGAGAGGACTGGTATATATGGAGAAAAGAAGAGGTCCACCAACCGACCCCTGCGGAACACCACAGACAAGAGGAACAGATGTGGTTTTTGAGTTCTTGATGCAAACTGACTGATGGCGATTAGAAAGGTAAGACTTGAACCACGGCAGGGCTGTGCCACATATCCCAAGTGAAGATAATCGGCTGATAACAATAGCGTGGTCAAACGTATCAAAGGCTGACGACAGGTCCAAAAATACAGCTGCTGTGACTCTGCCAGTGTCCATTTGTTGGAGAATATGGCCTGACAGGTGAGCAAGAAGCATTTCGACACTGTGGTGTGGGCGATAGGCAGACTGTCGTTCATCAAGGAGGTTGTTCGTTTGAAGATATGATGCAAGTCTGTTGAAAACCACACGTTCAAGTACTTTGGAGAGGTACGTGAGGTTAGAAACAGGACGATAATTATGCATGATACCAGGGTCCAAGTTGGGCTTTTTCAGCAATGGTCGAACCAGGGCCGTTTTAAGGGTGGACGGCACATCCCCAGAGGCCATGCTACGATTGATGATGCTGGTAATGGCAGGAGCAATCTCATCAACACACTGCTTGAGTATTGTCGTTGGGACTGGATCCAGCTCACATGATTTAGAAGGTGTCTTCAAGATGAGTTGCTTTACTTCCTCGATGGTGGCAGATCTAAAGGAAGACAGCTCTGAGGAAGTTTGTGTACAGTAAGTGTCGGTGAAGTATCAGTGGAAACTGGGGGTAGACTGGCACGGATGGTCAACACCTTTGATGTGTAAAATTTACTGAATTGGTTGGCAAGGGTTTCTTGGCAGACATGTGGTGGCAAAGGTGAAGATGTATTCCTGAGGAGCAGTTTATCAACAAATCTGAAAAGAAGTTTCTGGTCACCAGAGCACTTACCAACAACACTGGAATAATGCTGACGCTTGGCTCTCTGTATCAGGGCTGAAGTAAGTTGACGCTGGTTACAATAGATTTGACGATGAATTTCAAGTCTCGAAGACCTCCATTGTCTACGTTTGCGTATAGCCTCTGAAATTTCAGCATTATACCAACTGGTGTTTGGACGAATCTTGAAAGTACGTGTTTGAGATGGTGCATGCTTGTCTAAGATGTCAAGCAGAGTAGCATTGTATATTTCAGTCCCGGATGTAGGTGATTCAGAACAAGTCTTGGTGAGCTGACGGTCTCTTATATCATTAGAGAAGGCATTGAGATCGAGTGAACATAGATTTCTCGAGATGTAAGTTCTAGTAGGTACAGCTGGTTTCTGCATATGTAGATTAAAAAAGACTGCAAAATGGTCAGAAATTCCTCCCTCGACACGGATGTCCCAGAGTTTGTGATCACTAGAACGTGTGATGAGGAGATCTAGAGTGTGGCCTCCCTGATGGGTAGCGACATGAACGTGTTGTTGCAGACCATGTGCAGATAACAAATTAGCAAATTGTGATGGTTTTACAGCTGATGGGTTATCCATGTGAATGTTAAAGTCACCTGTTATGATTAAAGATGACTGGTCAAACAGGTAGCTGTCTACAAGGGATGCAAACTCGTCCAGGAAAGTACAGAAAGGAGCTGTAGACCCAGGTGGTCTGTAGACTATTACCAGATGAATCAAGGTTTTGTTGATCACCAACTCTGCCTGAAGAGCCTCAAAGGAGCTGAACGTCCTATCTCGGTTGCGAATTTTAACACCGATGGTGCTTCGGAACAGCATGCCAACTCCTCCCCCACGCTTATTGACTCGTGGTACATGAGTAAATGAGTAACCATCAGGTGTAAGAGCAGCAATTACGGCAGGATCATTTTGAGTCAGCCATGTCTCAAAAATTCCAATCACATCCAATCCATATTCCAGGACGAACTCTTCAAATGCAACAGTCTTGTTTTTAATGGATCGAGCATTAAGCATGCCGAACGTGGTCATTTGCACATGTTGTTCTGAGTGTATTTGAATCAAATTGTTATGATTAGTAACCACATGACGAAAGTTGTTACAGGATGGCCGGTTCCCAATCAAGACAGGAATACAAGGAGACATACCGTTGTTGAACTGACTTGAAGTTTAGCATAAGAGTTTACTTCCGGGTTGGTCTAGTCAAAGTCATACATGTAACATCTGATGCCCTCAATGTACAGAACAAAAATCACAGAAAGGGTGAGAATAACTTGCCTGATCATTTTTCTGTCGATGTCTCTCGCCGGAACACTCGCTAATTCGTTAAAGATTAATGGGCAGGAAAGTGCCTATAGGCACACCGTCTCCTTTTTTCTCATGATCCTCCTTCCTTTCCGCCACCTCCCTCCCACACACACCCCTTTCTTGTGGAAGTTTTCCCTTACCAGGCTCGTAACTAGGCGGTGAGCCGCTCATAGTATAATTTTCTTTGTTCATCCCAAAATCATTTAAAATTTACCCAGTCAAATTCCCTTGCGATGAATTCAATATCCGGGCTGCGGCTTCCCAGGTTGTATCGTACTTGGATGTGATCCCTGGCTACACTTTTGAATAGCTTCTGACTGGTAACCCCCGACAAGGATAATTATTACAAAAAAAGGAAGACGGCCAACATAGGTCTAGATAGCTCAGTTGGTAGAGCGCCGGTACGTTAATCCGGAGGTCGTTGGTTCAAATTCCACTCTACCTACATGTAGTACATTTGTTTTGTTCAACCCAAACTCGTTTAAAATTTACCCAGTCAGTTTCCCTTATGGTTTATCATTTGATAAAAAAATTAATAAATAAATAAAAAAGCATCAATAAAAAGACATAAATAAATAAATAAAAAACCCACCAAGATCAAAAAAGGAAGAAAAAGTCCACACAAAATGTAAAAAAATGGTGCCCTCAAAAAACTCAAACAAAAACTAACAAATTTACAAAATTGGCTGGAATTGGGCCTTCCATATAATAATAATAATTTATTCAATTTATATTGCGCTCTCTCCAGGACCAGTCTGTTCGAGGGCGCATAACAATAAAAATTCCATTAAGAAAATTAGTCCATCCGAGGATGTTCAAAAATATGCAAATTACAACAAAAATCCATAAAAAATTACAGTAAATTACAAACAATAAAAATTACATCAAAACAGACCGAAAACTCCATACAGAAGCAAATTACACAAAGATCATAAAAGATGACACCCTCACAATATAATATAAAGGAGTAATTACAAAATATAAGCCTCCCTGAACAAGTAAGTCTTTAATTTAGCCTTGAATGACCCCAGTGAATCCTAGATTTCTAACATTTGAGACAGGCGTGATGTCAGTACCCCCCACTGTAATATGAGAAATATTGATCTTAGACAATTGTTGTTTGGAACCCAGGATAATAAACTCGGTCTTACTATCATTCAGCATACATGTAAGTCTATCATGTAACATCCACTCTCTAATATCTTCGATACAATTCTCCATTGCTGAGATGGCAAGCTGTTGATTGACCAAGCTAACTGGTTTAAATAATATAATTTATACAGTTGTGTATCATCTGCATAACAATGCACATCAGGTAAATGGGTTTCAACAATATCAAATAACTTTGAGGAGTACATGACAAACAGCAGGGGTCCAAGACAGGAGCCTTGTGGTACACCACAGGTAAGATCAAACTTGTTTGACTTGGATCCCTGTATCACTACACGTTGACTCCTACCAGTTAAATATGAAGAAAACCAATCTAGAGCAATTCCACATATCCCAAATTTAGACCTAAGACGACTTAGTAAAATGGTGTGGTTAACGGTATCAAATGCTGCACTTAGGTCCAATAAAGTAAGAAGAACAACATGTTGACTGTTCATTTTCATGAGAATGTCATTGTACAGTATACTTTAATAAGTGTTGTTTCTGTACTGTGATTTTTCCGGTAAGCAGACTGAAGTGGAAGATACATATTATTAACAGTTAAGTGATCATGGACTTGATTAAAAACAGCTCTCTCGATAAGTTTTGAAACAAAAGAAAGATTGCTAACCGGGCGGTAATTATCAGGCACAGGATCAAGATTATGTTTTTTCAACAAAGGTATTACTAATGACTCCTTCCAATCTTTCGGGAAGGTTCCACAAGTGAGTGATTCATTGATGACTCTAGTAATAGTTGGAAGCAATACATCCATACAGTCAACTACAACAGGTGTTGGTATTGGGTCAAGAGAGCAAGATTTTTTTTTGGAGTGCTTAATAAGGTTTTTTACATCTAATTCAGTGAGTGGTGAGAAGCATTTCATAGTGCACCCAGTTGTAAGTATCGGGCGAATACTTAGATGTTCCAGATATCATCTTATCCAGCTTAGCGTGAATTTTTTCAATTTTCCCAATAAAGAACTGACCTAATTCATTAGCAAATGTAACCTTATCTTTATACGGTGGTAAAGGAATATCAGATTTTTTTTAAAGTAAAGATTTTGTGACCCTGAACAATTTCCTAGGATTATAACAATTATCATTAATGACATTATAGTAAAAATCCTTTCTAGCTTTAACCATAAGGGTAGTAGCAGAGTTCCTCCGTGCCTTAAAGATGTTCAAATCAGAAACTGTTCTTGTCCTGCGCCATCTGCGTTCAGCCTGCCTTCTTATTACCTTGGCAGCTTTGATGTCACTATTGTACCACTATTGTATGGGCCTTCATTATCAAAAAAAAAAAAAGTAAAAATCCAGCGCCCCCACCCCCTCCCTCGTCACTGAGCGACGGGCGCCGCTAATTTATAACGTACCGATGTCCTTTTCTTTCATTATTCGCCCCCCAAAAAAAATATATATATATATATATATATTAATAATAAATAAAGATAACAATAAAATAAAATAGATGGGTCTTTGGTCGGTTGTTACATTCATTGTATTGTAAAATATCCGAAGATCCTTTCAAACTTGTATCTGACCTGTGTCCCAATTTTTTAGTTATTGTTGGTATTCATTATTATTGTGAAAAGTTCAACAATGTATAATTGTCTTAAGATAAAGTGCGTCTGTTGATGCAATCATTCTGACGTTTTAAATTAAATTCAAGTCCATTATTATTTTTATTTTTTTCCATAAATAAACAGGGTGCAAATTTTTTTTTTCAACATCTTAGGCTGATTTGGGTGTGATAATTTCATATAAAACAAAGTCTGAACCTTAATAATTGTGAGCTAAATAAACAATGATTTGAATTTGATAGTCATTGTGCCTTCACCAGTTGACACTGGATGTCGAGTTAGCACAATTTGTCCGCAGGTTCATGCCGGGAGATATGATTTAAAAATTTGTTTGTCACAATGGAAGTCTGGAACTAAGGCCATTTGTACTTTCCACACAGCATTTTCAACATAGCATTTCCCGAAATTAAGCCTAAAAACATAAAAACGTTTCACAAGTTTTTTGCAATATTTAAGCATTTAAAAATTTGCTATGCAAAATTTATGGACTGCTATGCAAAATTATTGTTTTGCTATACAAAAAAAAAATTTGCATAGCAGTTTTGCTACGCAAAAAATTAGGATGAAATCGTTCCCTGAGGTACATGGAGCTGATAGCGGATCGAACCTCTTAGTTCTAGAAGTAGGAACTTCATACTCTAATTAATCATACTGTTTTAGATTTTTCCCTAAAAACTTTAACATCGGTTTTTTTAGCACATAAATGAATTATCCAACACCAGTTTAACATTTTAAAATTAACACAATTTTATACAACTTTTCCAAGATCAAAATTGCCAGTTTGCTTGCTTTAATTTTATGAAAATTAGACTCATCATGACATATAGGGCCAATCCACTCAAGGATACGGAGTGGATTGGCCATATTCATGTGGTTAATCATGACACAGCTGTTGCAAGTAATGATTAAAACCATTCAAAAACCCCGCGAAAACCTTGTTTGTTTACACCACGAAATGTACACAATTGCCTTGAACTCGCACATGTGCGCACAAATTAAACTTTGCAACAGAACGTATTTATGGTAGTGTAGCCATTACAATAAGTATGCACAGGCCGAGTGACAAACTTTAATGAGCTGCATGTCATTTATACTAGCCAATTACAGCACGCAGCGATTTGGGGGATTGTTCTAAAACCCCCTCGACCCACGACCCCTCGACCCCTCGACGTCCGCCCCGTTATCGAAACGTGTCCCAATTCCAATTCATAACACATCGCTTTACGGCCGAGTAAGAATTAAGTTCCCGATTTAGAATTCACAGCGTGTGATCCAAAGAGCTAGCTGGTCTGGTCTGGCGACGCGACTTCCTTCCGGCGACCTGCAGACCATACGTCCAGAGTCAGTGGTTGCACCGACCGAGTGAGAGTCACAACACAAGAAGAGAGGTATGCAACTTGGTCCTTAATATTAAAATTAGCCAATAAGTTACTTAAGATCTAATTTTCTTAAAGAAGCATTAATGTACAGCCTAAATATAAACGGCAATTTTAATTTTAGCATTCTGTGGCCAACACCAAAATCCGAAAAGAAATGGTCTGCGTATTTTCCCCAGGACAAATGAGGCCACTTTATAGCATAAATGGGCGTATTTAATCCGCTTCCGCACATTACGTGCACACCGATCATGATCTCGTTTCATATGGTCGGGGGCCCGGGTGTGGGAGACTGACAACCCCAAAACACGTGTGGGCCATGGTCGGTCGGGTCTACAACCTCGAGCTCCGCATAGAGCAAGTAGTAATTGTTGACACAGGACGGGAGCGATCAGCCGGAAATGAGTCTGCCTGATCATCACGTAATGAGTTGGCCTAAATCGTACTCGGGCGGTAAACGCAGGATCCCAGTTGGGATATACTCCTATTCAGGCTCGGGTCAGCCAAGAGATACGCTTGGAAATGCCGCGATTTTTTTTCTGTACACCAAAATTGCCACAGTACCCGATCTCAGCCAATCACGCGCAGTTTGCTTCGTGCGTGATTGGCTGAGATCGTGTCATGTGGCAATTTTGGTGTACATAAACAAAAATCGAGCATAAGTCGAGGGGTCGAGGGTCGTGGGGGTCGAGGGGGTTTTAGAACAACCCCAAGGGAACTAATGAATATTTAACGATCACGCAGTGAGTCGGTGACTTTGCGCGACATATCAAACGGTTAATGTAACATTTAACGTAAACAAAACGAGATTAGCCAATCAGCGCGCGGCACCGTGAACTTGCACGCGGCGCACAGCTGGGTAATTTCAATACGGCAAACATTTTCTGGTTTAATGAATACACTCTATGAATATTGGTTAGGTACGTACAGTAAAATTACGTTAATTTCTTTCAAATTTGGTTTGAATATTCATTAGGATTTACAGTAACTAACTGTGCAGTTACTATAATGAACTTGTGATTAAACGACAAATAGACCGCCCACTGTGGGGCGCTGTTGGTGGAGCAGATCGGCCTCCACGATTCCCCCGAACGCGTGAATTGTGAATGGTCGTGTGACAGAGCTCAGTTTTCTTTTGTGCAAAAGTTACATATGTAAAATTTTTCCCAAAACAAAAATTTTTGGCTTGTACATTAAGTACACAATATCATATATGAATTTTCATGGGAAACAGTTACTATTTTCAGTAGGAGTTTCTTTTATGAGTATTGGTTTCATACCAAACAGGGCATGTGCATTTGTCTGTGTGCGTGTTTCGGTGAGTTATTTAATTTTGACGATTACTATGAATATGATTATGAAGGATGTCCGTCAACTTATTGTAATGCCGTAAAACGGCAAGAACTAATCTGAAATAGGCCTACGGGGGAGCGTTTTCTTGTTTCATATTTCAAGTTGAGTACAAAAGTAATTTGACAAAATACAACTCTAATGATTCCTCAACTAACCTTTAATGCCTGAAGAAGAAAACTGGACGTCACTTCGCCTGCTATAGCCGGTAAATTCCAAACCCAAAGGCAAACGTCAAACGTCACCAAACGTCGATGGTGGCCATTTTGTCCATTTGCAAAAAATCACAACAAGCCGTACCGAACGTCACAATAGAGTAGAGATAACTGTTGACAAAAGGTTACAAAAGAAAAACACCACCAACAGCGAACGTTCTTTATAAATCCACCTCCATGACAACCCAGAACAAAAGATTGAGCTTTGTCTTTGAAGTTATCGGACAATTCTTGTTTGTTGAATGCTTCACAGTCGTCGTTCGCAATTCTACAATTCTAGTAAGCGCTTAGAATTGCCGACAAGGCACTATTCACTGCTTAAAAGTAAACAGACGTCAGGGGACAAGACTGTAAATTGCTTGTGCGCGTGCGTACTCCACGTTACTAGGCAATTTTCGCTTACTTACACGGCGAGCATAATTTCGGTGCTTGCATGTACAGTAAGCGGCGAATGGCGGCAATTAAGGTGCAATAACTCAGCAGTAAGCAGGGCCATGAAATCCCTCAGTCAGTTTTTGATGAATGAAATAATTAGGTTAAAACTTTGATTCATTGTTGTTTCATCAATCTCGACGAATTGATGACTTAAAAAGTAAAAGTAAAAATATAGCCCAATGTAGCCTAGAAGTAAACATTTAAGCAATTGGGTAAGCAAATCAGTGGTAGGTCAAAAATACAAATGTTACACAAAATATAGTTAGTAGAAAACTTCCCTTGAAATATTTATATTTCCTGTCATTTGAAGACTTAGCAAACCAAGGGGAAATGAAAAAAAACAGGAATAATAGAAAGAGAAGACAAATTGAAAAGGAGAGGGATTAAAAACAGGGAGAATGGGGTAATAATTCAGGGAGTCATCTTAACTATTTAGCTTAAACTCCTAAACAATTTGGTATAGGGATATCAAATCATTATAGTGATCTCGGTTGCAAAAGGAAGGGTGAAAAAATGGAGACAGTATGCACAGGCACTTTTCTGTTCAACTAGTCTTTAGTCTAGCAAGTTATGTATTTGTGGCCCCTCTCAACCCCCAAGGGCCCATTACCCTCCGCAGTATAGTGCTAAGACTCTTAAGCCCTTTGTCAACCTCCCTTTTTACAAATACAATGGCACCGCCCCTACTTAAGCATCTGTTTGAAATGCCTATTTACATATAGCTCTCAAGCTGATTGCTTTAACATCTTCTGCCGAGCAGAAATAAGTGGGATACCAGTCACAGATGAAACATGATACCTAACATGATACCACAGCTCCTAGGCATAATTTTGTTAGAGGAGCTTTATGAAAATGGGCCTTAGGACAAAAGCCTGTAAGCACAAAAACTTGCTAAGCACATAAAACTGTTGCTAAGCAATGAAAGGTTACCAGACAAAATACCATGAAGTTACCAATACTGTGACTGGTACCCCACTCATTTCTTGCTTAGGAAACAAGCATAATTTTGTTTATGCTCAAAAGCTTTGTGAAATTTTGGTAATGTGTGGAATTTCACAAATAAATCATATCATTGAAAAACTTGCTAAGCACAGAAGAATCATGTTTAGCAAAAAAAAACAGTTACCAGCCAAAATGCCATAAAGTTTACCTTGTAAAAGTAGTACCCCACTAATTTCTTGCTTAGCAAACAATTTGGTAAGCAGTATTTTCTGCTTAGCAATTTTCAGAAATCACCCCTGGTCTACTTTTCTTTTCTATCTGCTAGGATAAGCACTATAGTCATACAAACCCAAGGCAATAGTGTGACACTCGCAAACTCATGTGTAATGCAAGTGCTATTTTAGGAGACAAAATCTTTTTGCACAGACACAAATATTTTTTAAGATGCTAGGTCCCTTTTTTGGCATATTTGACCCCAAAACTTTGATTAAAATTTTATATAGCTTTTTGATATAAATTTGAGAAAGTAAACTTTCATTTAAGGTAATGTACGAGAAAAATCCGCCAAGGATAAGTATAAACCTAAAATGCATTTTCATCAGGACCTCGACATTATCTAACCTCCATCAGCCATGTATAAACAGTTGTTTTACAAACTACATGTAAAATATCATTTATTCTAGAACAAGCAAAGAAAGTAATAGAAGCAATAACTGCAGCCAAGCCATACATATTTTCAAAGCAGACTTCTTGAACTTTATTTTGGTCAGAACTTCATTTTACAGGCTTTACTTACATTCTTTTTTTTGTTAAATTGATTCTCATAACTACATTCCTAAAGTTTCATATTTTTACTACCATCTTTCACTTGGATGAATAACTTTTAGAGTAAACTAAGATACCTTTATTAATTTTAAGAATGATTTCAGCTGTTACAAAATTGATCTACGACAACAAACAAAGAATTTGCAAAATACTCATTTAAAAATTAAGGCACTCAGTGTACATAATATGTAAAACTCTGAATTATATTTCAGCCTAGTCGTCAGACTCACCCTGTATTATGTTCCATTTAATACGGTCTGAACCACCCTTTAAATAAAATGGAAAGTTCCTCCATTCATAAAAATGCAAATAAGCCTAGGCCCCAGCCTGTAAATACCTCTCCAAACCATCCGTACTACTACACTACAACAAAGTTTTTTGACAACGTTCCCGTGTCATCATGTTTTCTACGATCAAGAAAGGCAAATCGTCTAGTAAGACAGCTCCTCCGCCTTCTGTTGAAAAAAACCAAGAAAACTACGACAAGTGTGTCTACTTCCAGCACTCTAACCTCCGCTCTGACCTCGCCTTGGGTCGAGCGAAGTGGCAGAGAAATCAACCCCACCTTGCCTTGGGCGGGAGATCGAGATCAACGTGCTCACGCACAGTTACAGTTTGAGAGCCGCCATGAGCCAGGAATTGGGTCGCCTTGCCCTATTTCCCAACGGCATTCTCCGTCTTTGGCCCCGAGAGTTTCTAGAGTTCCTCAGGCAGTTTGTTGCCAACACCGGTATGGGTTTTACCTCGCCTTGGGTTGCCCCTGCACCGCCGGTAAACGTCTCAGCAGGGACCGCTCAACAACAGTGGAATTTTCCCGCTGACGCTAGAGGGCAGTATACAACCATGGCGCCGCCCATGTATCCGTTTTACGGTGGAATGAATCCGTTTATGTTCGGACAATTTGGACAACCTACAACAGCTCAATGGCCGCCAGTTCAGCACCAGCGCACCCCCGCTGCTTCTGCCTCATCTCTAGCTCTTCCGAGCCCCGTCACACAGGTTATAAACGATGTTTCCGCTGTTGATCCCGACGCTGCCGATCATCTTGTCGTCGGGGCTGATGATGCTTCGTGTACGTCCGGCGGTTCCGACAGTAGTTTCCGCAACCCGCATCGCAAATCCAGCGACTAGCTGTTGACAAAAAGTGACAAAAAGAAATTCAACACCAACAGTGAACGTTCTTAATAAATCAACCTCCATGACAACCCAGAATAAAAGACCCAGCTTGAAGATGTCGGACAGTTCTTGATTGTTGAATGCTTCATCGGAGCAGTTGTCATACGCTCTTTCTAAAGTCTACAATTCTAGTACACCTATGTAAATGCTTAGAATTGCTGACAAGGCTCTATTCCTTGCTTAACAGTAAAGACCTTAAATACGTCTGAGGACAAGACTGTGAATTGCTTGTGCGCGTGTTACAAAATTGACCGACGACAACCAACAAAGAATTTGCAAAATTTTCATTTTAAAAATTAAGGCACTCAGTAAAACTCTTATTTATATTTAAAGTTTACATTTTAAGTAAGGCTTATCACATTTGACGATTCTAGATCAAAGAACGTGGTGTTTGTGAATTTACAAATTTATCACAAAACTGCCTTTATTAGGGGTCATGCTAACCAGGGCCCAATTTCATAGAGCTGCTTTTGAGCACAAAAAAGTAGCTAAGCACAACAAAATTATGCTTACCTGAATAAGGTTACCGGCAAAACTACCATGTCACATGTACAATTTGTGACTGAAAATCAGAAAATTGTTAAGCCATATTTTTTGCTTAAGCAGCTCTATGAAATTAGGCCCTGGTCAACAGCAGTACATGTTATCCCATTACAGCTATTAAAAGCTAATTGGTACACAAATTGTAGACATTGCTTAGAACTCAACTCTTCTCATTTGCTAATCAATAGGGGTATTAACAGCGGTCTTGTATGTAAAATAACTTAACTAGATTCTTCCCTGACCATGCTACATGCTTTGTTTTCAAGTAAGGTTAACCCTTTGGATTGGAGACCATACATGTAGCACCTGCAAGCGGCTTGTACCAAATAACCCTTTATCAGTATTTGACACTTCAGCTCAAACAAGAGGGTCAAAGAAAAGGTATCAAACCCAATTAAACATGTCTAATGTTTGTCATGTTAGCATAAAATGCACAATTTTAAAACAAAACATGTACATTATTTCTCTCTCTAAATAATTTTCCTAAATTGTTTCCTTTATAAAAAATTAAAAAAAAGTGGGGGGTCAAAAAACTCAACAAGATTAAAGCAACGTTGAGGTGTATGGTGATTATACAGAAGGGAGCAGGCTGTAAGGGGTTAAGAATGTCGCAAGTCTTGGGTTCAATTGGATACCCTATAGCCTCTTATGGATTCTACACACAGTATGACCATAGAGCATGGTATGACCAGACTAGCTTTATTGTCAGATGGCTAAGACTGTAGCAAGTCTAGGGTTCAATTGGACACCCTACTGTATATCTCTTATGGATTCTGGGTCGACCCTGGGAAGCTAATTGAATGCACCCCCTGTAACATCTTATGGATTCTACACACAGGATGACCAGACTAGCTTTACTGTCAGGTGGTTAAGACTGCTGCAAGTCTAGGGTTTAATTGGGTACCCTATAGCCTCTTATGGATTCTACACACAGGATGACCACACTAGCTTTACTGTCAGGTGGTTAAGACTGCTGCAAGTCTACGGTTCAATTGGGTACCCTATACACCAATCCGACGGAAAAAAATTGGTAGCGCCCTCTATTGACAAAATTTAACAACTGCGGTGTCACAAGCTGGAAGCACTTATCTCTATATACTGTGCTTCCAGCTTGCGACACCGCAGTTGTTAAATTTTGTCAATAGAGGGCGCTGCCAATTTTTTTCGTTGGATTGGTGTACAGCCTCTTATGGATTCAACACGCAGGATCAAGTAACCCCCAAGTGTACATGTAGCTATAACAGTAAAGTCAGCAATCACATAGCATGTCTTTTTTAACAGTACAAGCAGTACCAGGAGGTTGTTCCCCCACGATACACTTTCATATACCATAAACTTTTTTAACTTTTGTGACTTTTCCTCAATTAGTATCTATCATATTCAACATAAACAAAACCTGAAAGAGTTCAACTGTTATCAAGGCAACTGCTTATCTTTTACCTTTGTAGTTTTTGTGTGTGGATGTTTTGCTTCTGAAAGAAGTAAAACTTAGCTTCAAAAGTTTTGGAACTGCTGCAAAGAAACCCCATTTATATCATGTCTTTCCCATCATAGGATTGCCCATTTTTTCTTCTTCATAGCCTTATAAAGGCCAATGAAATAAGATCACTAGTTTCTTGTCAAAATACAATACACAAACTGCCATTTTGAAATTGACTTAGGCTCAACACGCATGGTTTGACTGTGCAGCTCGAGTAATTAGCCCAAGGGGTCTACATGTATTCCAACCTCGACCACAAGCGACCCCAGTTCCATGCACAATTAAGGTCGCACACGTATTACACAACCTGGAAACAAGGTGGATGTACATGTAGATAGTATGGCGGTTGTTGTAAAACACAGACCGCGCAACCGGACTGGAACCTCTTCGCTTTGGAGTAGTTTGCGCCAGATTTTCAATTTTTATAATGAAATTTCAGTAAACAATGAATTGTTTTGGTGTGGGGCAAAAATCACAAGCGGGCGCCGACGAGAAACTAGTGATCTAATTTCATTGGCCCAATAGACATCTGCAAATCTTTTTCTTTTACTACCCTTAAGGTGACAACAATAAATACATAATACACCCGAATGATTACAAATTCAATATCAGATTTTAAAAACATTACACAGGTACATTACATTAATTACTGTAAATTCTAAAACTTTAGGCATGAACTTTACTTTATTTACGAATTATTAAACTTCTTGTTTACATCATCTTCACAAGAAACCATTCATTTTAAACATAAATCTGTAACAATAAGTTTTCAATCAGTTAGCAGCGCTATTAATGAGCTAGAAACTTGTATATTTTTGTAAGTAAGCACAGAATCAGACAAAATTGAAATTGGGCCCAGGCCGGTTTCATGACCAAAGATTTACCACAAGAGGAGTACGTGCAGTGTTCCATTGTATGCAGATCAAGCCTGTTGGCCTACATTGTTTCCGAGTCTCAAGCTGAATCTGAATTTTGAATAGTTTGGCATCCTTAATTATGATGACTGCATGAGCAATGGAAACATCACCAAATGTTTGTTTTAAAGACATTTAATATTAGTAGGAGGAAACCTCCAAATAATCATGCAGTCAGGTACGGATTGAAAACTTAATCTACTAATAAAAGTTAAAAGCACTACAGGCTTCGGTCTGTGCTACGAACAGTGGTATACAGAGTTGAAAATGAAAGGCGGGGGAAACACCACCCCTGTCCTGACTCAATTCTTGTGCGTGCATACTTTACCTACGCTTAGATAGCGACGGTAGGATTCGGCATTATTTAAATGATTTCCACAAACAACCAGGGCAATAAGAAGTCAATACATCAATAGTCAGTGGTGGCATCCTTAATTATGATGACTGCATGAGCAATGGACTGCATGAGCAGTGAGTGACTGAGATCTGCATAGGAAATGTTCAATGCATTTTTATTTGGGGGTTCAAAACTGAAAACATTCCACAACGAAATTGTGACTATCGTTCGCGTAATACTTCCGTGGAAAATATGTCATTCTTCTTAGACTATGCAAACTAGGTCAGCCTCATTGAAGAACAATTAACACTCAGCGGGTACTAAACTAACTTATCTACTCACCTCTTGCTAAAAAACGAACACTTTTGCCAGATACATTTCCGGATGCATGCAACACAACATAAACAGACGACATTCACTTCAGATCCAGTTTTAGAAAATTTGACATTATTATAAGACGTTGCCAATTGAGGGCGCCCTCCAACTTTGTACCGGCTGAATTTTTAACCAGATAGGCCGAGCATAAAAAAGCTAAGCTTGACATATAATAGAAATGCTAACCAGAATACATTCACCAGCCAAAGTACTCTTTGAAAATGACTGGTATGCCACCTAATGTTGCTTTAGCAGAATGTTGCGCAGCAGGAAACATTGCTGAACAATTTTCTGCTCAGCATAAATGAGTAAGATACCAGTCAAAGTTTGTACATGAGAGATGTTATTTGGGCTAGTAACCTTATTCTGTTAAGCATAAAATTCTATTGTTTGTGCTTCAGCAGCTCTACATTATTATACCCGAATTTAGAAAAAATATTGCTAACCAAATTTTGAAAATGTTGATAGCTTTCATACTTATTCTGATACTAAAGGCATTGTTTTGTTGTACTTGTAAACGTCAGCAAAAAAACTTGCTATCACAGAAAGCTAATTGCTTAGCAAAACAAAGTCTCCAGCCAAAATAACATACAGTTAGGCTTGCTGCAACAGGTGCCAAATTTAAATACATTGGGAAGAAAATAATGCTTAACAGCTTTTTAGACCAATTTCAGCAAGTAAGCACAAAACTTGCTAGGCACAGGAAAATTAGCCTAGCAAAAATAGTTTACCAGCCAAAACACCATACAGTTACCACTGCTGTGACTGGTACCCATGTTCCCATCATTTGTAATGAAAGTTCTTCTAAACAGATTTCTGGACCAATTTCGTTAAGCCAGTAAGGATAAAACTAGCTAGGCACAGAAAATTCAGCCAAGCAAAAATTGTTTACCAGCCAAAATATCATACAGTTAGCATTGCTGTGACTTGTGCCCAATTCATATATCTTGGGAAGAAAGTTTCCTGGACCAATTTCATTAAGCCTGGAAGCACAAAACTTGCTAGACACAGAAAAAACAGCCTAGCCAAATTAGTTTATTAGCCATCATTCCATATAGTTGCAACTGCTGTGACTGGTACCCCCCTGTTCACATCTTTTGAGAGGAAAGTTTATCTCAGCTTTCTAGACCAATTTCATTAAGCCGATAAGCACAAATACTTGCTAGGCAAAGAAAAATCAGCCTAGCAATAATAGTTAACCAGTCAAAATACCATACAGTTACCACAGCGGTCACTGGTACCCCTGTTCATATCTGAACTGTTCATAGAAGAAAGTTCTGCTTAACAGTTTCCTGGACCAATTTCATTAGCCAGTAAGCACAAAACTTGCTAGGCAAAGAAAAATCAGCAAAGCATAAACAGTTTACCAGCCAAAATTCCATACAGTTACTGCTGCTGTTACTGGTACCAATGTCCCAATCATTTAAAAGGAAAGTTCTTCATAAAGCCTGTAAGCACAAAACTTGCAAAAATTGTTCACCAGCCAAAATACCATACAGTAAGCATCGCTGCGACCGATACCCCATTCAAGTAAGCAGAAAAACATGCTTAGCACAACAAATAATGAATAACAGAAACAGGTTTACCTGCCAAAGTGCAATAAAGTTTACACTGTTTCCACTTATGTATGCTAAGCGGAATAAATGCTTGACAGTATTTTCTGAAATAGGCTCCTGGGGTAGATTTGACAAAGCAAGATTCATCAGTTTTTGCTCAGTGATTGGAATTGTGACATCACACGTTGTTTAGCAATATGTTTGATCAAACTTAAGATCAAACTTAACTGATTGGGAAGTCATGCCCTGCACTCCTTTCTTCTTTTACCTGTATGGATAAAGAGAGGCACTGGTTTTACAAACTCCATAGTTTTAAAGGATTTGCATGTTGAAACTTAAGCTTAATTTCTGTGTTATGTGTGATGTGTGCTGTGAAAACATCAATGGCAGTGGTAGTTTATTAAAATAGGTGAAATCTGTGGCATATTAGGTTTAGGTTTAGGTTTTATTTTTAATTATTGGTAGCTAGTTTTTTACATTCTAGATTGTTAGCTTCCATTGCACAAAAGAGTGGTAGTTATTTTTCAGCTAAAAATGAATTGATGGGATGCGACATTAACCTCCTCCTTCAGTCATGTACAAACAATTCTACAAGTTTCATAACACATGTATGTATTAAATGCGTTTGTTCAGAGAAAAGAAAAAGAAATCCTTTTAGAGAAAATCAGGCAATGCAATTTAAGCTGTAGAATCATTTTATAAATTGCATGTAGGCCTACAAAATTTATAACTGCAGTCAAAGGATACACAATTTCAAAGCTGACTTCATAAACTTTATTTTTGATAATGATCTCAACTGAAACTGTTATTCATAAAATGCCACTTTAAGGTCAAGTGGTGTGTTGTAATCAATGAATGCAAACTGTAATAGAGTGCATTGTTGCGCGTGCATAATGATATTCTTCGCGCTGTGGATGATAAACGTGGTGTGTTCTTAGTCCTCTTAGACCTTTCCGCAGCCTTTGACACCATAGATCATACTATCCTTCTGGGACGCCTGAAATCTTTGGGTGTCAAAGGACCAGTTCTCCAATGGATTAAATCTTACATCAGCAACCGAACTCAAGCCATCAACATTAATGGAGTTTTATCATCACTTGCCACGCTCTTGTTTGGTGTTCCCCAGGGATCTGTCCTTGGGCCACTCTTCTTCACCATTTACTCTAAACCAATAGCTGCAATTGCAAGAAACCACGGACTCCATGTACATTTGTATGCAGATGATACTCAACTGTATCTTTCATTTGATTTAAATTGTTCTGATGAGCAATCTGAACGCAAACGTGTTGAGCAATGTGTTTCTGATATAAAGTCATGGATGACCAATAATAAATTAAAACTCAATGATGATAAAACGGAACTGCTCATAATAACGTCTAAACATAACCAAGACAAAATAATCAATCACCAGATGCAAATTGGCACTGCTACTGTTACATCGTCTGCAAATGCTCGCAATCTTGGGATCATGTTTGATAACACTATGTGCATGGAATCCCATGTGAAGAACATTTGTCAATCTGCTTTTTACCATATTAGAAACATTAGCAGCATTCGTAAAGTCCTCAATAAAAAGTCTGCCTCTATCCTTATACATGCTTTCATTACATCCAGGCTTGATAATGGAAACTCATTGCTTTATGGTATTAACAAGCATCTTATCAAAAAACTGCAAAATGTCCAGAACGCTGCTGCTCGGGTATTATCTAAAACACGTAAATATGATCACATCACACCTGTGTTGAAACAGCTTCACTGGCTCCCAGTCTGTCAAAGAATTAAATTCAAAATCATTTTGCTTGCCTGGAAAGCTATGAATGATAGGGCTCCTCCCTATCTCAAAGAAATTCTCTCACCATATACGCCAACTCGCAATCTTCGCTCTACAAACCAACTTCTTTTAACTGTCCCTAATACAACCACTTCCAACGGCGTTCGCGCTTTTTCTGTATCTGCACCCACTCTCTGGAACTCTCTTCCTTTACATATCCGAGCTACAAAGTCTCTGGACATTTTCAAAACATTGCTAAAAACTCACCTGTTCAATATTTATTATGATTGACTATCTGGTTTTGTTATTTTTTCCACTTGTTTTTGCCGACACATTTATGTAAATCTGTTTTATTCAATGTGCTCTTATTTCTTTCTAAGCTACGTAATTTGTAATCTTTTTGGTTACTCTTTCTGTTTTTTGTTTTTGTTTGGTTTTTATGCGCCTCGGAATAAGTTTAGTCTTAGATAGATGGCGCTTTACAAGTTTTAATTATTATTATTATTATTATTATTATTATTATTATCTTGAACTCCTTCTTTATATATAGGACTCGAGAGAAGGGAACAAATCCTTGAATTTATAACAGGAAAGCAACTAAATTTAAGTCAAGTAATTTCTTCGAAAAATTGAGATATTAAAAAACTTCAGAAAGATCATTTCATCACCGTTTTCACAAGAGCCACATATCTTTATTTGACAAATTATTTATTATTTCAGCAGGGGCCTTTATCTCAATAAAAGCATTTTGCATTTTCACAAAGAGCCATCAGCCCTGCAAATGCATTGTAACACCTTGTAACAAAATAGCGTAAAATGTAGCAAAAGTCGTTTTTAAAACATGCTTTTGTTACAGAGAGATTCCTTAGACCTGTGAATATGAAAACAATTTTCCAGGCCTTCTGCCTGACGTTTAAAACACCTAAGCCATGAGGGACAGAAAATTACATTTGAATTTGAGCATCGAACAGAAACAATCACGGAAAATATATGTTGCTTTACAGACACCCTTACTCCCTTGGCCTTTTTGCACACGACCTCAATCCTTGAATATCCCCTTACCTATTATTCCACATCTTGATTGCACTGGAAAATAGCAAAATTTGCTGCGAAAACCAAAAAGGTTATTGAAACAAAAAATACCAAAATTTGGCTAATCTATGACATTCTGTGGCGATCTATTCGTCATAAGTCTGCACAAAACTTGTACTGAACGCAGAAATTCTGACGTCAACTCGGCGCCCAACACCAGTCTGGTTACTGGAACCAGCACTCGGCGGCCACGAAAAACCCCCAACTTGTGGAGGAAACGTGAGCGTGACCCGGATGTTGGACGAAGGTCACGCCCCCTTGTTCCGAGTGACGATAACCAACGGTTTCAGAGGGAGGGAGGGCGGGTAAGGCGAGGTATAGCTGCTCAACCGAGAATGAAATGAAAGAAGCGAGTAGCCCATTATATAGGCATGAACACAGAACGTGTTACGTAAGCGCGTGCATTAAATAACGCGCTACACCTGTCGTACAATACCGAAAAGAAAACTGACTTTCTTTCTCCATTCTTCCGAAAGAAAATGTTTTCTTTTCTATATTTCCCTCATGTGTTAAAAACAGCAATAATTGAAAGATACAAAGCAATATTTTGGAGCACATTTGTTAAGGTGGAGCATGCTCACCCCGCAGAGAACGCAAACAGAAGGGCAAAGGGTTAGAACATTCGTTCAATTTGAACGAAAAAACTTAATCGTAACACGAATGTGCCGTAACAACTGTCGTCACAAACAGACGACGAGGAATAAACTCCTCCGGTTCAAGCGCTAAACGCGCATTGCCGACAAATGCCGGCGTCCAAGAGGCAAAAGCCCGCGTTTGTAAACCGGGATTTTCTGCCGGCGTGGAAACGCAGTGCCAAACAGGCAAAGGACGGGAATGAAGAAAACCGGAGTGTGTACCCAAAGAGGGTGGGGTGAAAGAAATATTCACCCAACGCCAATCTGCCACTTTGTGATGCAAATGAGCACCGTCTGGACAAACAAGAGGCCAGAAAGATGAGGTAGGCCAATGAGGCACTATCAATGTTGCGGTTGCGTTAGTTGAAATAATACGCTTAATAGCCGGAATTATGCAAGACACTGGAGGACAAATATAGTTGTTGTCCCCCTGCCAGTGTTGGCAAAAAGCATCAACTCCACATGAACCTTTGCATAAGAAGCGAGAATTAAACCTCGCTAGTTTGGCATTGTGTGGCGATGCAAATCGGTCAATTGTGTGAGGGCCCCAAATGCAATCTAAGAATGCGAAAGAATCATTGTCAATGGCCCAGTCGTCATAATCCAGGAACTTACTGATCTTGTCTGCGACTTTGTTTTGTTCTCTGGGTAACCATTCTGGGAAAATAATGCAGTCAATTGAACGGGCAAGACGGAAAATCTGAATAGCTATGGCATGCAAATCTTTCTTTGTGCTGCCATGCTGAATAATTCGTGGAACGCTAGAATTGTCGCAGTACCACTTGATATTTTTGCCTGAAAGAGTGTTTTGTAACTGCGAGAGTACTAGATGAACTGCGGACAATTCACGCCAGGTAGAACTTTTTGTTCTTTCCTGCCGTGACCAAGTACCGTGAATTATGGCATTTGGTTGATGCTCAATGTAGCCTCCGTAGCCTGTACCACTGGCGTCAGAGTACACAGCTACAGAAGTGACCAATACGCCTCTAATGGTGAAACCGTTGAGGGATACCAAGTTGGTGGACCAAAACTTGATCTCGGAGATCGTTTCCTCCGAGAGAGGGACAGAATCATGCCATGAATTACGGCTTTCAATTGTCCTGTACAATGATCTGGTCATGAACCTGGCAATTGGTCCAAGAGGCAACGACAAAGAAATTATTTGACCTGTATAACATGCGAGTTCCCGAACAGGAATCGGGGTTCTCGCGCTATGTAATGACTGAAGGTGTGAAGCCAAGGCCAGCAATTTGTCAATCTTATGTGTTGGTGCCAAAAACTGAAATGTTTCGGAGTCGATGATAATACCTAAATACTGCAAGTGTTTAGTAGGGCACCACTTACACTTAGTTTTGCTGGGAACAAAACCCGTTTGCAAAATGGTACTTTGGACAAACTCGGCGTTCTTTTTAGCCGTTTCAAGTGTTGGGGATGCAATTAACCCGTCATCAATGTACATGAACGACATGATACCTTGTTTCCTCCAATAATGGACAAGAGGCCTGGTTAATTTGGTAAACAAGTGACATGCGCTACTCAAACCGAATGGTAGGACTGTGAAATTGTAATAACGAATAACCGAGTCGGTATGTCGCCAAGAAAATCCAAGATATTTGGAATGAAGGGGAAAAATTTCCACGTGATGGTAGCCCGACTCTAGGTCAAATGAAAAATAATATTGATCGCAATCCAATGATGGGGAGATGTGAATTAGATCTTCGTATTTGAATTTGTTTCTCCAAATGTATTTGTTGGGGTGGCGAAGATCAAGGACTAATCTTAACTTTTTCCCTACCGCAACTGTCAAAGGATTACAACAATATGGCGGTCGTGACAATTGCGTAATGCATTTCTTTTTTGTCAATTCAAAAATGGCAGATTCCACAAATTGCGCATGTTGCAAACTGGATTGGTTATTTTCCATGAAAACAGGTGGGGGTTCGATAAAAAATGGAATTTTGTACCCCGCACAAATAACCTCTTGTAAAAAGAGACTGCATTTCAATACATTTTTCCAAAAAGCCAGACATGGTTTAAGCCTACCTTTTACACCTGTAGGTACTCGGTCGATCGTATCTGGCTGCGAGGCCTCCCAATCCCTATACGGTGGAGGGCTCAATGGCTGTGGTAGCGGATGACTGAGGTCTTCGTGGCTGACGAAGTGCTCGCAAGGACGGGCAGTTGGTGCGCACGTGGCCGACGATCCCGCATTGAAAACAGGTACGGATGTCGGGGCGGTACTGGTAGTGGTTGTAAGCACGAAAAGGACCAGGAGTCGAAGCAAAACCCGCTGAAGGACGTGCTTTAGCCCTGAACTTTGTCGATGGTTTGGCTTTCTTTGCTGCTGCAGACTTTTCTGCCTTTCGTAGCCGCTTTTCATCGTCTGAATTGTCGGCTAAATCGTCGGTTACGTATTCTTTGACTGTTGCCCAGCCAAGAGACGATCGGTCGGCGAGCTTAATTAGCTTTTGGCGTTGTTTAACAAGTTCACTGGCCTCGACGAGAGTCTCTTTGACCGCTGTGGAGTCACCGGTGTCCAACGATGCCAGGGCGCTGTCGATCAAACCGCCAAGTTGCCCTGCGTACTTGTATTGGTCCTTGTTACCCTCACTCTTGAAGTCGGGAAAATCACCGGCGAGTATTCGTTGTTTTTTGCAGGCGGACTCGACCTTACTGTCGATCGAGTTGGTCAAGGACTGTATAGCCCGTAGAACTTCGTTATTAGAAGCGTCGAGGTCGGATGAATTCATGGTTAAGAACAGGTTGTAATGTATATAAGGCGAGGTATAGCTGCTCAACCGAGAATGAAATGAAAGAAGCGAGTAGCCCATTATATAGGCATGAACACAGAACGTGTTACGTAAGCGCGTGCATTAAATAACGCGCTACACCTGTCGTACAATACCGAAAAGAAAACTGACTTGTCCAGTCATGAGTTTACTAGCCTAACAGTAACACTAAAATCACTGGCCTGGGGCCTGCAGTCCACCGTAAACATTGAACCCTAGATAGCAAACCACCTATACATGTACAAGTAGGAAGCAAACTTATTGTTTTATTTGACAGCATCAGTTGAATAAAATTAGCAGTTGGGCCGAATATAGAAGCCATTTAAGCTCTTGCTTTTTTATTTTAAAAGTGACTACATGTAATAACTTTGACTAGAACTCTACTAAAGTGATTCAAGACTCAGACTTTGACTTGAACTGAGAGACTCAAGATTCTGACTCAGATGTGTTGTGTAACGCATGTACAAACAGGCTCTACATTGATTGTTAACACTGGAGACTTAATCCTTAAGAAACAAGATCTGCTCCTGTGTTTCCAGTATGGTTGACTGCAAATTGTGCTGCCACATCTTGCAGCAACTTGCAAACCTCTCCTAAATGCTAAGTTGATCCTTTGAACTGATGTGAAATGAATTTGAATAGGACTATCTTGAAGGATGGGAGTAAACTGCAATGTACATGTAACAACCGTGAGAGAGTTTTGCACAAATTGTTGGTTTTGCTGAGACAGCTGCAGTACATGCATCCACAGGGTTATGAATATTGATAACAATTGGTAGACAAAATATGCAATTTTTAAATACCATGTTTGCAGCACATATCTACCTGATCTTCAACTACCTGATTCCTCACACATGTCGAGTCAATAATGACAACCTATGTTACCTAGGCTGTTATTATTGAATCATCCAGTAAATCTCCTCTAACCAATGTTTTTATTTCTATTTCATTTTTAAACCACAATAGTTGTGTTATTTTTTTAATAGAAAACTGCAATTTCATTTACCCAGAGGCGGCCTAATGCAATGATATAAATGCATGATGTATTTATTCTAAATGTATATGGTATATTTTGTGATATAGACAGTTCAATGCTGCACATTTTGCTACTATAACTCCCTCATTTCAACTCCCACATACATAAGCTCCCTCTTTTCGTGGAAAAACACCAGACCTAGTAGGGACAGGGTGAAGCGCAGGATCCTGCTAGTGGTAGTGGCAAGGTGACCTAATAGTGTTACATGCAATGTGGGAACTCAAAATGGCCCCTATATCCGACATTGACTCATCCAGTAAATCTCCTCCATCCTATGTCTTTATTTCTATTATTTTATAAACCACAACGTTATTTATGTTTTTATTTTTGAAAACCGCAAGTTCATTTACCAAGAGGCAGCCAAATGCAATGGTATAAAGGCATGATGTATTTATACATTCTACATGTATCATGTCTAATATTTGTGGTATATTTTGTGATATAGACAGTTCAATGCTCCACATTTTGCTATATTAACTCTCTCTTTTCATGCAAAAACACCAGACCTAGCAGGTGCAGGGTGAAGCGCAGCATCGTGCTAGTGGTAGTGATAAGGTGACCTAATAGTGTTAAATGCAATATGGGAACTCAAATGGCCCCTATTTCCGACATTGACTCATCCAGTAAATCTCCTCCATCCAATGTCTTTATTTATATATTTTTTAAAACCACAACAGTTATTTTGGTTTTTATTTTTTTAAACTGCAAGTTCATTTACCAAGAGGCGGCCAAATGCAATGGTACAAATGCATGATGTATTTATACATTCTACATGTATGTATAATATTTGTGGTATATTTTGTGAGACAGTTCAGAGCTCCAAATTTTGCTACATTAACTCCCTCATTTCAAGCAAAAAATGGATCGCGGCATCCCACTAGTGGTAGTGATAAGGTGACGTAATAGTGTTACATGCAATGTGGAAACCAAAAATGGCCGCTGTATCAGGGGGTTGTTTGGTACTTTGTGTATTCAGCCTGTATTGAGGGGTTCAAACTATATCAAGTTTGTTATCAATGGACTATTTTTACCATGCTTATCTACAATTTGTTTCATGTCTAGATATACTTCAGAATAGTCAACCTGGTCTCATCAGCATTGTAACCTGGGACCCACAAATTCCTAGTTCTTAAAACAATATTGTTCCAAGCAAAGGACACTGAAACATGTAAACTATTTTATTGAAATGCATCATGTGGAAATGTATAAATTACTTCACCTACTGCAGTACCACAAAGCTACAAAGTGTACATTACATGTATGTGCAGTCCAACTTACTGGACTCAACAACACTTTTGTAATTTTTGGAAATTATCTGGCATATGTACATGTAGGGTCCGAGTGAACACTCAAATGTTTCTTGCTTCCACTGTACAAAACGCTATATAAAAAAACAGCGACAGGGTGTGACAAAAAACTGCGCCACAAAACAACAACTGGGTTTGTTTATTAATTTAATTATATTTTCCAAGTTGTCTTGGTATGAATATATGATCAGTGATATTGGGGAAAAACAGAAATTTTTATCAGTCTTAAATTTAACTGAAACTAAACTGAAACTAAACCAAGAATAAAAAGTAACAACTCAAAAACGTGTAATTATTGTTTATTCACCATTCGATCATCTTGACACAGCACTAATTTCATGCTACCTTCCCTAAAGTATATAAAGATACCAAACTTTTTTTGTTTAAATTAAGACCAACCTGAGAATGTTTATACAGACATCTTCAAATTATTGACTTTACTGCAACAATCGGGTCACAGCCGCTCCCAGCCGCCCACCGTGACAAAAGATTTTTTAGTGCTGATTTCATAAAGTCTCGTTTGCCTTGTTTTGGTTTTTCTGGTTTGGATCAAAGAAAAAAAGAATGGTTGCGTCATGATGAACCGTTTATGCTAGTAACAGAAACATTATTTCTGATGTAACAGAATTGATTCAAAATGAGCAGCTGTACCAGCACTTTCATTAACACCAGTGTTGTGTCCTTTGTTGTTTCACATGAAATTTATCAGTAAACATATTGTCCAATCAAGAACCTTTCCCAAACCACTGCTCCGAGTATAATCCTTCATAGATCTTCACAAACACCAGATCCACATTCTTTAAGAATTGGAACCAGCCAGAGCTCAATTCGAAACCACTCAGGATTATAGCTTATTAAAACCATCCGACGGGGCACCTGTTTCAACATAACATGGCTTCAGATGGCTGCCAGAATGTCTGTCACATGTATTTAATAAGTTAAGAGGGTTCGATTCGTAATTTCTCAACAATTTCTTTAGCTAATTGTGTTGCCAACGTAACCTGTAATTATTTAAATTATTTATTTGATTTTTTAATTTTTTATTTGCTTGTAATTAGTTTAAAATAAAGAAAAACAAAGGAAATAATGAGTAGACAACAAAGTGTTTCCATTTCTCGATTTGATTATTATTTTCGGGATGCCAAAACAGTCATTATACAACACGGCACAGTATTGTTTACTAGACACTGTTCTAAAGCCCCCTAATAAATATCCTCCATGGATAAACCTCACACTTTAGGCACACTCCCTGTAATCCAAAAATACAACAAAGTTTGATGTGGCCGACATGTTTGGAGAGCAAAGGATGGGATATATGTTTTTTGGAAAACTTAAATCAACTGGTGTTAAGATACACAAAGGGATGCTATATGTTTTGGGAAGAATACAGTAATTTCAATCCTTTAGTTTTTAAAAAACACAATGGGATGTTAGATCTTAGGTTTTATGACAATTCCAATATTCTAATCCTCTAGTTTTCAAGAAACCAAAAGAGATTGTACATCATTGGTTTTTGGAAGAGTACATTAATTCCTTTGCTCTAGTTTTAAAAAAACTTATCATTTGAGGGTATCTCATTGGATTTAGGAAGTTTGGGCTTATTTAAAATATCATCACAGGTAATCAATTAGTAGGAATGGAAGTTAATTCCTTGTCAGCGTCTGATACTCAACTTGATCTTTGTAAAATGTACATACCAATTGACACAATACAATTAAATTAAGTATCTTATTAGTGATTAACTTACGATAACTGTCTATCTACTTGACACATCTGTAAGTTGAACTGTGTTTTTATGGTTTCATAATTTGTGACACCCATGACGTTTTGTGTGAAAAGGACAAGGGCTTTCAAAGTGATTAAAACATATACATCATCAATGACAGGACTTAATTAGTTTTTTATCATTGTATAATCAGTGCTGCAACTATGGTAACATTTTAGGGAGCACAAGGGGATGCAAACAATTTTCTGGGGGAGGGGGGGAAGTACTTCAGTTTGTGTTTGAATTGTTCCTCAATAATCCCTTTTTCATCAAATATTGGATAAGCTGCAATGATGCAATGATGTAAAAACAAATCATTGTCTGTCCATAGAAAAATGGTTTTAAAAACACTGAAATTACTATTACTAGAAGTTGGATGGCACAAATATCACCCCCTCCCCCCTCATCACTAGTTACTCTACTGTTTTAGAATCTCATATATTTCATGACCATTTTATAAGTCATCATGGCGTTTACAGGCTGACCATAACTTGTCTGTGCAAGTTCACCACAAAATGGTGAGTGCAGCAAACAGTAGCTGCAAGTGACATCAATACTGAGTATTCAATATTCAATACTCAATATTCAATATTCAATACTTTGATCAAGAGCTTTTAGATACTACTTAATTGTACCATCTATGCAATCAGCGTCTAGTTTGACAACATTTTCATCTCTTAGGGTATGATTACCTTGCATGCTGATAGAGGGCATGTTGTTCTCCTTGGGCTCCTGGTTATCTTGACCACCATCGTCATGTTGATAGACTTCATGGTTGTCATCTTTAGTATCCTCATCATGTGGTGTTTGGCTGGCATTGTGAGCAGCCTGAGATGCAACACCAGCAACTGCAGCAACACCTGCTGCAAGATCACTACCACCACCTGTTGCTGCAGTGACCTTCTGAGCTACAATACAGCATTCGCAGGAATGGCTGTGGAGTACCTTGGTGGTTCATGGTACGCCTCCACTGCTACTGTATTATCAGAGGTTTCTGCATCAACAACCTCAGTTGAGATTGTTGGGATTCCATTTCCAGTGGCAACATCGCTGTTATTGGATGATGCATGAGCAGCTTCATCCAGATTCCAGTCAGAGACTTGGAGCCCTTGTTGTCATAGGCCAGGATTCGACTCTCAGTGCTGTCCTCTCCGCCAACTGCAGCAATAATCTCAGCCACCTCATTGGAGTTCTGGCTGCTGTTGCAACCAATGAAGTAGCCCAGGCACCACAGACTACAACCCAGCTTGGTTCCCTGACAACTGTACTTAGTGCGAAGATTTATTTCACTCTTGACGATATCAGTTTTCTGTCAACCTGTGAACATTGGGAAGCATTAATGAAATAAAAAGGTTAGCTCTAAAATACAACATTTTAAAAACTTAAGGGTTCTCGTTTTAGCTTCAGAAAAACAGGTACTATGTTGATGTTGATAAAACAGTTTTGTGCATGCATTCATGTAGTGATTATAAACAAGTGTGACCTTGTCACTGTAACAAGTTCATGCTTCATGTAATGACCTTGTCTCACGGATGCAATACAACTCTACTTGTTGTGTATTTTTCTCACCAGGATGAACTTGCTTTCACAAAATGGGCATTAATTGTTGATATATTTACCTCATCAATTGTTGTAAGGCAGTTTTGTCTCCTTGTCCACCTCAACTTTGTAAATTAAACCAACAGTCTCTAAGTTCATGACCTTCTTCTGCCTGAAGCTATGATGCAATGCCATCAACTGTTGGGGCCAAAAGGTTTGAGAGTGAGGTTACACTAGTAGACTACCTTAGTATTTAAATATGATTCAAACTTGCTCCTTGCCACTGGATGAGCCCATTGGCCCAACATCTGTCCTGTTCTCTTTTACCCTGCGACAAGACAGGGGGCGACAGCGGTAGGAAAATTTGGTGTTTATGTCAATAACATAAGAACTGTTTAGTCAACACCGGTCATATTACATGTTATGCTCTATTAGAACCCCCCCCCCCCCCCCCTTTAAGATAGTGTGATCATCCATGGGGTTGAGTTCACTAACAGGTTACATGACCCTTTGAACTTTGCCGGCAGCAGTCCCCTTTGATATGTCCACAAAAAATAATATGTTCGTAGTACACACTCATTGAAACAAGTTCACAGATTTCTGAAAACAGAGAGACTGAAAACACTACCCAAACATGAGACTAGTTCAGAGGTACGATTCAAACCATGGTCCATGGATGTGATTGATAGGACAAGTCACAACTAGACCAACCTGATTCCCAACTACTTCTTATTGTTTATGGACTCACTCTCGCTGTCTGTTTCTACCATGTGGGAGTACAGTCCTTGCTTTGCAGTTCCTCTATCTTTTCCTCCAGCTCTGTTGAACCCCAAGCACCTTATCCAACTCCTCATTCCATCGCTGGCTTGCAAAAGACTGACAGTGGAGAGTCTTCTTCCAGCAGAATGGCAGTAAAGGGGTCCTAGATGAGCATCCTATGATTGGAATAAAAGGTGCAATATTGATATTAACGTGCTCTATGAATAAGTCTCACAAATCAAAACAATGCTCGGCTTACCCTGTTGGAAAGCAAACAATGAGCGCTTTATAAATACCCGTTATTATTTGATCTAACCCTAGGGGGTTGACAAAGCACTTAAGAACCCAATACTATTGTTATTACCATGATTTGGAACTTTTCTGAATTTGTTATTGAGTTGACTGACCATTCAAAACCATTTGGTCGAATGGTTTTGAGTGGTGAGCTAACTGTGTATAGAGTTGAGCCCAGTAGAATACTTTCAAGGTTTGCCCTTGGAATGGTGATTTTGAGTGCATTGTTTCGTCAGCGTTTTCACGAACCGGCGAATCCGCCCACGCAGCTGAAAACAGCGTTTTGAGAAAAACGCTTTTGAAGTTGGTCACATTTAAAAAATGTGTTTTCGCCGGTCTTTTAATTGAAAGTGTTAAATATTTTATAGTGATACGGTAGTGTATAAGTTAAATAACATGACTAAATACTTATTTCTTTGTTGTGATGCTTTGTTAGAATGCTGTTTGGTTCAAAACTTATTCGCCGGTTCGTGAAAACGCAAATTAACGAGCACCCCAGATTCGCCACACAAAGAGCGCGTATTCACACCACACACAGGGCGCGGATTCGCCGGTTCGTGAAATAATAATAACTAGTTCTTATATAGCGCAATTCACAATAACGGTATCAATGCGCTTTATTAGTGCCCTGGTCATTGGGCCAATAACATTCCTTTTTTTTAAAATCTTTCTCAGCTCCCTGGGGAGTATACAGCCCGGGCTGCCGTGATGGCGCTCCGAATGCTTTTTCAAACACAATATCAACCTCTACCCTTGCAGGTACCCATTTATACTCCTGGGTGAAGAGAAGCAATTATAGCAAAGTGTCTTGCTCAAGGACACAAGCGTCATGACCGGGACTCGAACCCACACCCCGATGACTAAACCACCAGAACTTGAATCCGATGCTCTTAACCACTCGGCCATGAAAACCCGCAGGGGGTCTGATTCGCCGGTTCGTGAAAACGCAAAATGCTGTAAACACCGGATTCGCCACACACAGGGCGCGGATTCGCCGGTGATGACGTTGACAAGCGCGTTAAGCGGTAGCATTACAAATTAACCCTGGGGAAAAGGTTATTCGCCAGTTCGTGAAAACGCAAATCCGTAAAGTTGACTGATTCGCCGTTTATGCAATTAGCGTAATTAAAATTGTATACGCTTTTAAGACTTAAAACTTTGCAGAATTGTTAAGGACACCAAATACAATTAAAAAATGCCAAAAAACAAAATCCTGTAAAAAAAATGTTTCCACGGATTCGCCACTTCGTGAAAACGCCGACGGTTTTTAATGGCAGGTCAGCTGAACTCAATTAGGGTTACAATGTTTTTGTAAACACAGTGCCAGTATTTTCCCCTGAACTGATAAACACAAGGCTGGGTGCTTTACACTTGGGGTAAACATATACCAGACTTCTGGGCATGTTCCATTTTTACAGAGGTTAAAATTGTTATGTTATTGTATGTTTTTAATTGTTTTGATATTATTCATAAGTATTATATAACTCATTACATAATATTATAAAGAAAATAATAGTAGGATACATTTTCTAAAGACTTGGTAAAGGTAATTACTGTGCAGTACATTCACCATTCAAAACCATTTAGCCTTGGGAAATACCACAGTGCAGTGTATCCACCACTCAAAACCATTTGAATGGTTGTGACACCACTGTGGTCAAGTACACACCACAGTCAAGCATCAAACTGCTACAACCATCATTGATCAAAGCTACCCCTCATGTATACAAAACTACTACTGGATGCAGTGTATGGAATAGTGCCACCCAGTAATGGTGCCAGGGCTTGATTTTTACTCTGTACCCCAGGCCTGAGGCCAGTAGTTTTGGTGTCAGGCCAGTAAACTCAATACCAGACAAGTCAGGCAGTCTTGTGTTTTTTTAATTAAATATTAATAAAGAATAATACCTCACTGTGTAACATCTTGATCAAAAATTAATACGTTCAACTATTGACTTTGAGTCTGATAAAATAACTTTGATAAAATAACTATTATTGGCGGTCCAGTGAGTAAATGGCTGGGCGGTTTCGGGCGGAACAGTGACTAAAGGGTTAACATCTTGTTCAAACAGAAACAGTTTACTTTTAAAAGTAAACCTGCTTATCTGGGTTAGGAAGTAAATTCTTATTTTGATTCTGATCTTAAAAAACAAAAAATCTGGTCAAGTGAACATTTTGAGCCACAAGCCCTGCGCACTTGTGGATTGCCCCCCCCCCTCCCAATTAAAGCCATGGGTGCCCATAGTCACTCAGACTTGTTTATGGGCATTTTAAAAACCCTGGGGCTGAAACAGGGTTACCACCTTCACAGTCCGTAAGGATGTAGGCATGGGTACCATCAAATATAGAAGCCTGGCTGGTGGTGCAGAATGCACTACCTTCCCAACTTTTTACAATTGTGGTCCAGTACACACCACAGTCAAGCATCAAACTACTACAAGCATCATTGATCAAAGCTATCTGTCCTGCATACAAAACTACTACTGGATGCAGTGTATGGAATAGTGCAACCCAGTAATGGTGCAAGGGCTTGAATTTCACACAGGACTACAGGCCTAAGTCCAATAGTTTTGGTAACAGGCCAGTAAAATAATTACAATTAGGTCCGGCAGTCTTGTGTTTTTAAATTGAATATTAACCCTTCTACTGTCTGACCATTCAATATCATCCAGTGTGGTTTTGAATGGTTGATAAACTATGCCAGCCTGCAATGTAATATCATGTGGTAAATGCATCTACACAGTCATGCCAGTACACACATATTATGTGCATAGTTGTGCCATCATACACAACCAGTGAAGTTGAATGGTTTCCAATGGTTGGTCAACTCAATGGAAAATGTTACCAAGAGTAGGAGGGTTAATGAAGAATAGTAGCTCACTGTTTAACATCTTGAACATAAATTAATACGTTCAAATGTTGACTTTGAGTCAGATAAATTATCTTTGATTCTACTGAGTACTGACATAATGAAGTTTACTTTAATGCCCATAAAGACAAATGACATCAATCTCCTCTTACATGTCTTAGCGCTTGTTCAAACAGAAACAGGTAACTTTTAAAAGTAAACCTGCTTATCTGGGTTAGGAAGTCAATTCTTATTTTGATTCTGATCATTAAAAACAAAAAATCTGGTCAAGTGAACATTTTGAGCCGCAAGCCCTGCAGACTTGCGGATTGCCCCCCCCCCCCCCAATTAAAGCCATGGGTGCCCATGGTCATTCAGACTTGTCTACAGTTTTTTTATAAACCAAATTAGGGACTCATGTTGAGGTGGAATATTGTGCCACCCAGTAATGGTGCCCCAAAGAAGTCATTAAGATTTGTCTCTAGTCATAAGAATTAAAACCCTTGTCATACAGAGCAATATTTACAGGCAACTTGGAGGAAACCAACAGCACAGCGTGCAAAAGAAACCTTCAGTTTTACAGCAGATATTTTTGTTTTATACCGCCAGGAAGTAGTTTCCAGTAAATTACCTCATGTGACATGGTCCCTTAGCTTCAAAAGACTCCGTCTCTGGAATACCTTAGTTTCATCTGAAGCTGTTGCTTCTCCACTGTCACATGATCAGCTGACTGCAGCATGATTGTCATAGCCTCACTCTTACCAACTAAACAATAAGAACAATATGGGAATTATTATAGACTGTGTAAGTCTCATGCATATTCAAACATTTTCAATTTTAGTTTTTTTCTTTCCTTTGTCTTTGTACTTTACATCCTCCCGTAGCAGACTTTTTACACAAAATTCCTTGTGGAACATCCCTCTCTTTAGAATTCCCCTGTGGAGACCTCTTGTTGTTGGTCTCCATAAGGTAGCCAATAATCAAACACTGGGACTCGTTCCAAAGTGTGATTTTGTTTCCTTCCCACATTAAAAGCGCACTGAGAACCAAAGGATCCCCAAACTGTTCAAATACATGCTAGACTTGTACAGTCTATTCATTCATTACACACCATGTATTTCTGTATCATCATTGCTTTACTCCAATAGATGGATAACTATTGCTGAGTTTTAACACCCCTTTTTTTAAGAAAAGGGGGTGTTAAAACAGAATTACCAGATTTTTCTGTTTAAATCATTGCTTTACTCCAGGTCATACCAATCCTTTATTTTATACTATGCTTCATAAAACCTCAAACATGACATGAATCAACAAAGCTTGGATGACTAAAGAAGGCCCAGACTTTATGACCCTTGTTCTTTGTAACCAAAGCAAAGGACAATTGTCTCAACAATTTTAATTTATTAAAAATGCAGAAGTCTTTTAGACTGTTATCAATTGAACTTGCACATACTTTTTGCTGTTGTGAGCACAATAAATTTGGAATCTGTCCCACTATTTATATTCTTAAAGAATATCTGTAAGCAATACTCTCAGCAGCAGTATGTTATTTGTTAGTGAATTTGTCTGCATTCTTGTTTCTTGACTCTAAGACAAACCACGTGGTACCTTTCTTGTCATACCTGATTTCTTTGGTCTAATTCATGCTCCAACAGTGACATCATCTGCTTCAGCTTTATACTTGACTTCTCCTTCTGAAAAAACAAAGATGAGAAAGAGGAAGATGATGTGAAAGTGAAATCCAGTAGAATTGAAACCATTGAAGATCCTTGTCAACTGTCACCAGAGGCACCTACTCCTAGGGCTGAAACAGGGTTACCCCTTGACTGACAGTCTGTAAGGATGTAGGCTTGGGTATCATCCACTGGCTAGTAGAGGAGACTGCGCAATCCACTACCTTCCAAATTTGTTATGAAGCAATTATGACTAAGTGCCTTGCTCAAGGGAACAAGTGTCATGACCAGGATTTGAACCCACACTCTGCTGCTGAGTGTGAATACTAAACACCTAAGATCCATCCACATCATAACATCAAATTTACCATATTCTGTTAATCTTATTCATTTAAAATCAATTGATTGTTCCTTTAGGGCTACTTTGTCTTGTTTGGTGATGTGTCTCCTTGTCCAATATCTTATGGGCAAAATTTCCAATGGTGTCTGTACTTGTTAACAAGACAATAAGTATAAACATGTAACCCTTCAAATTTAAGAACTGGATTTGTTTTCACTTTAGAAAAGATCTGAACTTCTTCCTGATTCATCAAGTAGCTTCAATAATTCCTATACATTGGTACATTAAGGAAATATCTCTAAGCTCAGAGCAGTTTTTATAAGACAAGCAAAGTGAATGAGGGAGAAAGATAGTCGAATAAATCTTCATTAACATAAATAATAATAGAGTATGAATCATCTCCAGATTTATTGACAATGCAAATTTGGGAATATATTTTGCTTTAGAGATAGAGTGACATTAATCCAAAAAAGTCTACATGAGCAATAATCCACTGTAATGTCAATCAATATATATACATTTGTAGATTAACCCCCAGTTCAGACAGCACTCCAGAGTTGCACCAAATCAAATAGATTAGGAGCTACTCTAGGTCAACCCAAATAAATATTGGTTTCAGAACTTAACATGACATTTACATCAGGTTCCGCTCGTCTAAACCAGCGTCATTCAGAGCGACTGTAACAGTTGACCTTTTGCTTTTCAGCATGTCCTGTCGCTCCTAAACGATTCAGACTTTTCATGTACGTATTTCAATATTTTGTGTTCGTCACGACTCTCGAGCGCCTCTCTGAACCAGGCATTAGCTTACCTCAAATTAAACTACTTTTTATATGTGCTAAACTTCCAACTACATAATAACAATCTTGGTTATCTTGTCAAATTGACTTTTAAAATACACATAGGTCGAACAGCAAACTCATACACAGTAATTGTATTTAAATCACTTCATCATAAAGTACACCTGTCCCTAAACATAAAAGCAAATCCAGATAGTTGGAAGAATCAGGAGTAAAACTACAGAAAATCAATCTTTAACTCCCTTCATAGGTCAATACCAAACTCATATACATGTGTGATGTATGAAGTGTTTGTATTTATATGACTTGATTATAATGTACAACTGTTCCTTAACATCAAAGTAATTACAGATAATTGGGAGAATCATTAATAACAAGTTTAATTGTCAAAAGAAAATATAGGAATAAAACAATGTACATAGACTAGTATGAAGTTATGTCATCAGATATTTTATCAATTCTTTGAACAATAGTGTTTATTGAATCAGAATCCAATATTTCAGAACTGATCCTGAATCCAGCCAACCTCCAATTTTTTTCTTCTCAGATTGTAGTGTCAGTATGTTGGTAAACAACTACAATTCCAAGCTGAATTTGAAACTCAAGCTGATCTCACTCTAGATTCTATTAGGCTTGATCCAATTTTGAATCAATCTGACCCAGATTTGAGGATCATTTAGGTCACTTTAGACCCAGGAGTATCTAGAGTGCTTAGTAATAATAATAATAATAATTGTGGTGCTTATATAGCGCTTTCCATCGTATCAACAATCTCAAAGCGCTTTACAATATTATTCCCCCGTTCATCGCGGCAGCCGATTATCAGCGCTCATCGATCCTCTACCCTCACAGGTACCCATTTATACCCCTGGGTGAAGAGAAGCAATTATAGCAAAGTGTCTTGCTCAAGGACACAGGCGTCATGACCGGGACTCGAACCCACACCCCGATGACTAAACCACCAGAACTTGAATCCGATGCTCTTAACCACTCGGCCATGACAGCCCCATGTAGTAGTATAAAGGCAACCAGCTAACAAAGGAAGTTGAGAGAATTCCCTGGTTACCCATTATCAGATTGAAGTATTAGAAGGTGTACCGACTCCATTCCAAATATGGACTCGCAAGGTGTAACACGATGTCAAATTTGGAAGATTTGCTGTAGTGATTTCAATATTCTATTTACACACAAAGAATGAAGCCATTACAAATAGTACGCATGTGCTAAGTCACGTAACGCAATCAAACCACAATGGTACTGAATCTTAAATCTGTTTGTACGTGTGCATAAGCAAAACCATTAAGCATCACTTGGAATTTGACCCTCGGCAAAACGAAGCCCGACAAAAGGACAGAAATCAAAAATTTACTGACAAATTTTCGTTTTGAAATTTTTCCCACGCTATTAGGGCTTTTTTACAAAAAGGGCTTTTATGAATGGGAATAAAAGAATAAAGTGACTGGGTTTTATCCAGCCATTTAAAACCATGAGGGGTCGTGGCCATGTGATAAAGTACCTTGCCTTCTTCTTGGTCTTTTATCACATGGCCAGGCTCCTGTGGGTTTGAAACACCTCGTTTCTCTTTTATTCCCTGATTAACAAAGGGTAACTGTTGTCCTTTTACATTTCAACCATGGTGTTTATAAAATACTGCTCAACAAGTAGAGCATGTTATTAATTTTACAAATCATTAAAGTATACATGGTAAATCTTGAATCGGACAGGAAAAACAATAAAGGGACCACTTTTCTAGTTCTGATAGCAGTTTTTTAAAAGGCCGTAAATTGTTAAGAACCTCAAAACACCCATAAATGTTTCAACTTGTGAATGAACAAACAGGCTTATACTGAAAGCTTTCGAATTACTGTTTCATTAAAATTTGAGGGTGATTTAGGAAAATTTAACCATACAAACATCAAATGAATCAACTCAGAAGATTTTCGGTGAACAATGTTGAGTGGTTTCAGGTAAAATTAATTAAACACTAAACTTAAGGAAGAGTTCACTGCATTTAGGTTTGAAATATAACAATGCTGTGTTGGGTGCTTTACTGATATTATTGATTAATTGAATTAAATATGAGATTTAAATTAAAATTGAATAGATTATTGCCTGAATGAACAAATGAATTACACACATCTTTTTCAATGTTGGGTTTAAATTTATTGAACTGTATTGTCTCATCGAGGTCATTTCATGTTTAAGTACATGTTGTACATTTGTTTCTCTTACCAGTATCATCATAATTAGATAACATTACACCTTGTTATAAATCTTCACTGAAGTGCCATCTGCCACTGCAAGCTGCAGACCATCTAATGTCAATGAGATTCCACATGGGTCATACAGACCCTGAGCAATAGAGCTGAGATATCTACCCTCAGTGTCATACTGATGGATATGACCAGTGTTGACCTCATTGCACACTGCAATGTAGATAGCTGAGCTGTCACAGCATACACCTGTGCAGAATCCAACTTGCTGACCATCAATGAGTGGTTTGATGGTGATAAGTGCAGCACCATTGACATCAACAATGTCTACTTGTTGTTGTGACCCACCACTGATGATAACTCTGTCCTTGCTGTCAATGGCCAAGAAGTGAGGTTTTGTCTGAACTGAAACAGTGTCAATGAGTGAACCATCACTAAAGCTGTGTTTAGTTATAACTGACCTCTTCACATCCCCCACAATGATTGTATCCTTCATGACTGCTACACTGAAGAGGGCTACTGCTGTCTTGTCCACTTCACTATGAGGCACTGTGTAGAATTCAAATATCTTGTTGCCATTCCTATTGTACATCTTTACAAAGTTGGTCACATCTACAACCACTAACTTATTCTGGAATGCAGCAACAGCCCAAGGGTCTGGAAAACACAGGAACAAATTGATAGGACTCAATACAGTGATCATTCAATTGCAAATCATTAAACCTATTTAATATGCATATTGCGAATATTTAATTAAATTTGTTCCTATGTTGTAAAGCCCTTTTTACTTTGCTAATATTCACACAGCACCTAAATGTAACTATGACATACAGTAGAACACTAACAACAATCTGTTAATATTAGCAAAGTGACTACTATCAAGTGAACTAGGTTTTGAATTTGTTCTTTTAAACTTTTTTTAGTAATACAAACTTGCTGACAGTCTTTAATAGATCGATGTAAATATTCAGAATGACAGTATAGAGTGGTTTCAATGATCATGTAGAAAGTATAGAATAAAAACACCTCTAGCCTGCAAGGTCAATCTAGTTCATGATATTGATAAAACACTTTGAGCACCTAAAAACTGTTTTCCCCCATAAATATGATCTGATTTGTGAACATAATTCTTTAACCCTGCAGTGAGGGCTGTTGTCAGCATAGGCTTGCACACTTTATTATTTCAATTCTTATAGCAACATTGTACACACTGGTCAGCTCATATGCCATGATATCCTAAGCTGGCATTCTACATGTCCTAGAGGGGGTGTCAATCAACAGGGGTCAGTGACTTGGTTAGATGGGAGCAAGACAAAACTCTGCCAGCATCCTTTGTGTTCAAGATCAGTATGTCAATTGTCAATGGCAGATGAAACCAATTTATAAGACTTGGTTTTAACAAAAAGCAAACAAGCATGTTCTAGCAATGACCATAGGGGTGTTGCAACCAATCAGGTCCCTCACTGCTTGACTTGAGTTGATCACTTTTAGCAATTATTGGTAAAATGTTCTCAGATTTGATTGTAGTATTGGATAGGAATAAATTATTATTTTTTATAGAATACTCTTTAGACTGCAATCCTGATAACCAATCAAATGCACTGTTTGAACTGAGATTTACACAACATTACACCTCTAACTAAAAGACTTTGTAAAGAACTCACGATCTGATACTTGGATAGTTTTCTGCTGGTGTCCCATAGTGTTGTAAATTAAGACTCTGCTATTATGGAAGTCTGTCACTGCCATCTCATCCCCAGGTACAGAGGCATCAATATCCAAAGCCCCCATGATTCCTACATCATACTCCAAACCAAGCTCCCATCTTGGTTCCTTCATAATCAGAGTACCCAGGGAGATATCACAAACCCCTGGCTTGAATCTGAGATGGGAAAGGGTAGAATCTATCTTGGGTTGATTTTGATCTCTGAGTAATTTCAAGTCTTTACTGATAGTAGGATAGAGTGCAAGGAAGTCAGGAGCTGATGTATTGTTACTGACATCTTTGGCAGTCTGCAGTGAATGCTGTATTTGCTGTGAGTTTAAACCCACTGTTTGCTTATATTCCTCCAATTTCTTGTTACGATCTTTGTGGATGGTTTTTAATTCATCTATGATGCGACTCTCTTGAGCTGTTACCTCAGCCCGGATTTCATTAGCTCTAGTCTTCACCTTTGCCATGATTCTCTCAACTGCAGTGTCCAGATTGTCTTTTGTTGTTAAGACAGTTGCTTGAGATTGTTCAAGGCTCTTCAGGATTTCTTCCAGGGGAGTAATGAGTTGAGCCAATGACTGTTTATATGTGGATGAGGCTTGGTTGCAGTCAATATACTCATGTTGTGGTTTACAGTGATCTATGACAGTGCAAGCTTGGCAAATCATCACATCACATGTTGTACAATAGAACCACATGACTTCACCTTCATGAGTTTGGCATTCTGGATGACGTTTTTGTCTTCTCTCTTTTCTTGCAGTCTTCCCATCGCTAATGTCTTTCAAAGTAGCTACTGTGTGGCTTGACGATACTGGAATTTTCTTGTGTATCTTATAGCAGTTTGCACAAATGAACATGGGGCAGTCAAAACAGAAATGTGTTGCCTCTTTTTGTCCCTCGCATAAATTACAGTCCAACTTGCTGTTTTCAAGAGAACTCACCTGATCCAGTTGAAGTGCAAGACCAGTTAAAATGAAGTTAGTCTTAAAATCTTGAACACCCATGTCAGGAAGTTGTGTCTCCTTTCGACACAGAGGACAAATAAGCATCTTAGCATCTTTGTAGTTGGTAGTGTGGTATTCAAGTAAACAGTGTTTACAGAAGCTGTGAAGACAGTCCAGTAGTTTGGGTTCTGTGTACTCCTCTTGACAAATACTGCACTCCAGATAATCCTTTCTGATTTTCTCTAGAACTGAAACCTGTGCTGGTTCAGGAGATGCCATATTGATCTGGAAATAATTATCAAAGAACAAAAATATTATATGAGAAAAAGCAACAGTATTCAGTTTGCATAAACCTCTTTTAGTACACATGAACATCAGTTGCTATATTAGTTCCAATTGATTCCTGCACTGTAAATATATGTGGGATTGCAATGAAACATATAATAAGTTCAAAGTAAAAATTAAGCTTTCTTTAATGTACCAATTTTTGGTAGATGTTAGAATACCAAATAAACATTCATCGAGCCAATAAATTAAAAAGAAATTGTTAGTTTGAAAGCCATCATGGTAAGATTTGTTTTGAAATCTGAAGACAGCTAAAGCAAGCTAGTCTAAACTTCAAAAACTATATTTTTTTCTGGGACAGCACGGCCGGACCGCATCCAAGCCGCTGATATTCATGACCCGAAAATACAACATGTTTATTCATCAGACTTATTGTTATAGCCCCTGGCATGGATAGCTCAATAAACTTCGCTGCGCTTCAACGCACACGTCCGTTCCTCCGCGGACTGTCCGCTGTCCTTAGCAACGCGGTATTTGCCGTCCAGTCCGCAGCTTGTCCGCAGAAGAACGCTTGGGGAGTTTTGACAAGGCACCTTACAGAAATTATGTCTACATGACGTGATCATTTCAGAATACTTTCAAACAAGTAATTTGTTTAAAATGTCAACACCATGTGTTTTAATTAAATCACATTTATTGATATGACATATCTTCTACATCTTCATGTTCCTACACGAGAGAATAATATATACGCCGTGGCATTTTGAACGATCCAACGGAACGCTCCAGCGGTCTAACAGACCGGTCCAAGTACAGCCGCTGGAACACTCTACCAATCCAAAAAGAACGTTCCTACCATTCTGACTTTTGAGATGCTCCCTAAGTACCACTGCTAAAATACAGGTACTCAAGAACTACTCTGTCACCTCTGTAGTCAAGGATCACTTTAACTCGGCCAAAAGTCATTTTTGTTGTGTTGTCTCAAAAGAATAACAAATTGTCTTAATGATATACATGTTTATTCAAGTAAACTATACAAATTAACAATGTCTAAGAGTGGAGGGATTGCCAAATATATCCGCCTCATGTCTTTACAGAAATTATGTTTACATGACATGTTCATTTCAGAAACTTTCAAATACATATAAGTATTTTTTTAATATTATTAATACCATGTGTTTTAATTAAGTCAACATACATGTAATACAAATACAACTCATGTACATGACATATTCATCTTTTAAGTAAGCAATGTTTTCTGTATTTGGAGGATCCATTTAAATGGACAATGACTATTGTCTTGAATCTTTACCAATCATGTACATGAACTACACCCATGTACAATTACAATTACAACCATGCATGTACCACACACTGTAATATTATGTAGGATAGGTTCTCCTGTTTAAAATGCAATACTTTTTCAGTCAGAAAGTGTTTTTTGAGGAGTCAACTTATTATTGTTGATGAAGTAAAACTTTTCCCTTTGAAAACACCAAGATCCATCAGTGGTTTAATTAATTAATATATTTACAATGTCTCTGAAAGTGTTTTGTATTACAGTGTCAAGTTGGAGGTGTGTCTCCCATCATCATGGTTATCACAACAGAGTTTTCCCAAATGGACCTCAAGTCACTTTCTTCAACAGTATTGGAGTGACAAAATCTTAATAATATGAAAATGTTTAACCATACTGAAATTACGATGCTCAACTTCCCAGCAGAAGGACAATTTATGATCTTTTTGGCTTTCCATACATACATATGTAACAACCTTGTACGTGTCTACCATACGTGTTTGTATCTTGCCCTAGAATATGTAGTACATGTCACTGACGGATTCCTTCCCAACACATAGAGCAGTGTTGCCAGCATGTTGGTCAAATTTCCAGAGTTCAGCAGCAATAACGATACTGATTATCACCATACCAAAATGGGATCAGACTACATGTACATGTACATGTCCTTCAACCCTGCGCTGCCCCACCCCTGTTAAATATTACACAGCTACCCTAGGTTTACTGCAGCGTGTAGAGAGTTGGGAAAACAAGATACCTCATTTGAAATTTTGATTTTATACTTTTTACAAAGCATATAACCTTTCCAGATGTTGTAGAGATAGTTTGGCAAACAAAATTACAAAAATATGAATAATATTTTGTTAAATTGTTTTTGTTAATTATGTTTTGAGAATGAGAATGTTTGTACACAAAAGTGTTTTCTCACTGGAGATTGAGATTCCTTGAGTCATACTGCCTACATGTACATGTAAAGGGTCATAGACCATCATTACGGGAAAGCTTGATTAAACAATTTCCAAGTTTTGGCTGAAAAACTCAGAAGGTATCCATCCTTTTCAGCGAGAGGGTGTGCTTTATATTGCCATTACTTGTTGAATCAACAAACTTCATGGATGGGCAGTTAACCCCCCTTGGGTGCAGTCAGCAACATCTGTCTGGCTGTTTTTAAATAAAAAATACTACATGGTAGAACTCCATTCCCACTCCTCAGATTTCAATATAATGTTAAAACCCACAAACTGTTTTCATACAGTGCATGAAGATCCAATTATAGATTAAAGTCCACGGATGAACAAGGAATTACCCGGATATAACAGGCAAGACTGGTGGTTAAGACAAAAAGGACGTATAACTCATGCCTCTTTCTTTAATGAAACTTTCCGGTAATTATGTCAATTGAGCCAGTCTAGGGATAGATTAAAGGGTTTCATATGTTTTTTGCTCAAACTGAACGAGTAATTGACTAAAACGTGTTTTTGGTCAACTGGCTGCAGCACCGGTAGACCACCAGAGGGTGTTAAGCAAGAGGTTGTGTCTGAATCCCACAGCTACCACTATAGATGTTAATTCCAGAGACAACTTTAAAGAAATTTTCATTCCAGCGGTCATGTCTGGATAAGCAGCTACAGCAATAGCTATGGCTAATTTTCTGCTTCATCATGCGTTGAAGTATAGTATGTCCTTAGTAACACCTTTGGCAACAGTCCTAGTCAAAGCTGCAGCTGGGTTATTCCGTGACAAATCACCTAAATTTCAGAAAAGTTTGGCAGGCTCCGTCTCAGATTTTGCTTGAAAAAAATTCAAACATTCCCCTATGGGAGCCATGAACTCACACCAAATTTTAGAAACCTTCTCCTTAACATTTCTGAGATATGATTCCCTAAAAATTTAAGCTCCGCCCCTTCAATTTTCCTTTTTGTATTTTGGGCATTTTTAGAGGCCAAAAAATCTACAAATTGAGATAAAATATAATGTAATATGCAAATTAATACCCCATCAACTAGAATCTACTGTCAAAAAAGCACAGGACATGTTTATATCAAGGCACTAGGTCTTTAAAAACTGACCTTTTAGCCCACAGAATGATTTTCGTCATTTTTGAGACTCCCCAAATACCTACAAAGTGAAATGTCTGATTGCTTTTGTATTACATTTGGTTACAAACTAGGTGCCTGTGTGTGACCTGATATAAGGCTAGACCAATCACACCTTTGATGGGTATTTGGCAGGGGTCTGAATGTGGGTCCAGCTGTAAAAATGCCCCAAAACGCCTTTTTCAAGTGGTTATTTCACAACATGGGACATTACTGATAGATTTACCAATTTTTCCCAATAATACTTTGTATCCAGTTTACTTGTGTTAAAATTTTTTTTTTAAATGACTCTCTACTCCTTCATGTAAAAAAAAAATAATGATTATGGGTTGAACAAGGAAAAATTGTGGTTTGTTATTTGATAACAAAAATAATAAATCACACACGGAGCAAATGAACTATTCTTTCAAAAATTTGTTTTTAAATCGGTAATATCATCAAGAAAGAAACAAAACACATTCAAAAAAACTGGTGTTGCATCTAAGTTAGAGTCCATGCTTTCATTTGATATATTATTGTTTGTGAATTTTAAGACTATAGTTTCTGAGATCAAGTGATAACAAAATCCGTGTACAAAACAAATGAGAAAAAGGCCGTTGAGAAAAATAATAACAACTAGACACTAGGTGTTTGTGAACAAACACAAAGCTGTTCCGTTTTTCTTTTAATTTGATGAAATGCCCCAAACCTCTGAAGTGAGCCTGACTTTGAAATAAAAGACCCTTGATCTTTGACAGGCCTTTATTTTGACTTTGATAGTGCCTAAAAACCTAAACCTGGTCATCATTCCGATACTGAATCGAAATGAGCTTTTAAACCAAAAATAAAGGTCAACATGGGCTCATGGTAACCCTTGTCCAACATTTAATGCTCAAAGGGTTTATAACTGAAAATAAATTGAAAATCGGGTGTGTAGTTCTTGAGATATGGTCCCACATCCGGTTGCCCCAGAAGTAAAGGTCAACATCGGGTCACGGTTACCCAAGGCTAATCTTCAATGCCCAAGGATTATGTAACTGAAAAAGTTTGAACTTCGGTTGTGTAGTTCTTAAGATAGGGTCCCACTTCCGGTTGATCTGGAAGTAAAGGTCAACAAGGGGTCACGGTTACCCAAGTCTTATCTCAAATGCCCAAGGAGTCTATAACTGAAAAAAGTTTGAACTTCGGTTGTGTAGTTCTTAAGATGTGGTCCCACTTCCGGTTGACCTGGAAGTAAAGGTCGACATGGGGTCACGGTTACCCATGGTTAATCTCCAATGCCCAAGGATTATATAACTGAAACAAGTTAGAAAATCGGTTGTGTAGTTCTTGAGATATGGTCCCACTTCCAGTTGACCCAGAAGTAAAGGTCAACATGGGGTCACGGTTACCCATGGATAATCTCCAATGCCCAAGGATTATATAACTGAAAAAAGTTCGAAAATCGGTTGTGTAGTTCTTGAGATATGGTCCCACTTCCGGTTGAACCAGAAGTAAAGGTCAACATGGGGTCACGGTTACCAAAGGCTAATCTCCTGTGCCCAAGGAGTCTATAACTGAAAAATGTTTGAAAATCGGCTGTGTAATTCTTGAGATATAATAGATACAATATTGGCTAATTAATTATTCAAACTGCTGTCACATGAATAATTAATTAAGAATTGTTATCTATGACATCTAAGAACTAATTCTGGGCGACCTAGTGAGTCAAGTCCGACATTAATTAGTCTTTACACAGTGCGCGAACCATATAATAGCTTAACTGATGATTTGAAGGTGACTGCATGTAGTCATTATAGCGCTGCGTTGTAGCCACGGGCAGGATGTACCAATTAATGATTAATTATGGCTAATTAAACCGGTCCTTTGATTAATATGTTTGGCCTGGAACATCACTTATATAAATTATTTCACTTTTCAAAACACTTTACGTAGATCAGGAAACTAACGAATACATTATTTAGAAAATGTAGTTTAAAAATAGTGTTTTTGACCAGTAAAACATTTACACTAGTGCCATTCATTTGTACACAAAAGGAAAACACGCTTACAAATGACGTCATGATGACGTGACGGAGAATGTTAGACCAGCATACGAATATACAATACAAGACAAGTCCATAACCGAAAAAAAGTTTGACGATCGGTTGCATACTTTTCGAGATATAGTGGTCTCAAGATTGGCTAATTAAATATTCATGTCATTATAACTAAGTAAATTAATTAATTAAGTTAAGCTAATTACATTTAACTATAACTTCATGACCTAAGCTTTAATATGATTTGACTGTTTTATGCTAAGCCAAGTATGATTTTTGGACATAACAAAATACGTGTATTAACTCTAAGGCGTTTTGAAGGAAGGAAAGAATAATAATAAGAACAAAATAAATAAAAATCTTGACGAAAACAAAAGCTGTTCCGACCGCTACGTCAGAACAGCTAATAAAAAAACAGAAGGAATCTGGACGATTACAATAGGCGTCTCGGCTGTTAGGCCGAAACCCCTAATAAAATAAACGCAATAAATTGTACAACCCGTTGTGTCCCCTAGAATTTTACCCTTGTTTTTGTGCTGACCCTGGAGGCGAAGAGGAGGGAATAATAACCACTTCAGGATCACCAAGGGAGTTTTAGCACAAGTACACTAAGAAGTCTTGTTTTATAATACCCAGGCAGACCTACATGTACATGAAGCTGCTGTTGCTAAGGGTATAGTACATGGGTTGCTACAGGCATAGAACATAGCTCTTGTGTGGCTTTCTATTTAAATTATGTTAGGGGTGTAAAGTACGTGTACATGTACTTGTATCTTGCCCTAGAACATGTAGTACATGTCATGGACGGATTCCTTCCCAACACATACATGTAGGGTAGAGTTGCCAACATGTTGTCAAATTCCCAGAGTTCAGCAGCAATAACGAATACTGATTCTCACCATTCCAAAAAGGGATCAGACTATTGTGTCCTTCAACCCTGTGCTGCCCCACCCCTGTTAAATAATACACAGCTGTCCTAGGTTTACTGCAGCGTGTAGACCGTTGGGAAAACAAGATACCTCATTTGAAATGTTGATTTTATACTTTTTACAAAACAATATACATGTATCCTTTCCAGACATTGTAGAGATAGTTTGGCCAAAACAAATTACAAAAATATTTTTGTAATTGTTTTTGATAATTATGTCTTTACACTGTGAAACCGCAGTATGTTTGTACACAAGCATAGATGTAGAAAGTGTTTTCTTACTGGAGATTGCCATTCCATGAGTCATACTGCCTAAAGGGTGCATAGACCATGTCAATCGGGCCTGTCCAAGTATATAATTTAAAAGGGTTTCACCTGTTTTTGCTCAAAACTGAACGAAGCTGCAGCACCAGTTGGCTATCAGAGGGTGTTAAGCAAGAGGTTGTGTCTGAATCCACTGGCTATTACTTTACTATGGCTGTTGGTTCCAGCAACAACATGTAAGACTTGGTCTTTTCAGCGATCTGGCCATAGCCTTTGGTGAAGAAGCCAATTTGGACCAAGTCTCAGGCCATGTCTGGACAAGCAGCTACAGCAATAGCTATGGCTAGTTTTCCACTTCATCATGCGTTGAAGTATAGTCCCCCCACCCAAGCTGTTGTTTTCCATGTTTATTTTAACAGATTAATTGTAGTTTATAACAATTGAATTTTTTAATACAGAAAATTGTTTTGCGTCTTTTTATTGTTATAATTTCAAGTAGAATTTTGAAAGAAAATTTGATTTCATAGAGAAATGCAGTCTTTGTTTGAGATGTTTAACAGTTTTCGAGACGCTTGACACTTGCACAGTCTTTTCACTCAACATGTCATTATTTGTGAACTGTTGCTTAATTAAGATGGTGACTCACCCTGGTTTGGTTGGTGTGGTTATGTGTGCATCTTGAAATCCACTGAGCTTAGACTTGGAGGTTTTCCATTTAGCACCAAAGCACAGCGACCAGCAAAATATCTCTGCAATGAAAGGAAGAAATATTTCAGCAACTTGTTTAGTAGGCCTAAGCCTATAGAACACAATGAATTTACCCGTTCTTATAGTCCTATATATTAAATGTACTGCAATTAAATGGATGGGGTAACCTTATTCTGGTAATCAGCATTTTGATTTGTTTCTAAGCTTCTTCTTGTGCATAAATGCAGCTGTATGTAATAAGGCCCTGGTATAATCAAACATTGTGTTATTCCTATAAAACCATTCTGTCACACAACATTGCTCATTCCATGTGCAGCGCCTGGTAACCAGTGCTTTTTTAAACAGTCATTGATTTAAGCCACTCCAATGCAGCGACCTGATGCGTGCAACATACCGCTGCAAGGCGATGACTTCAGAGTGTCCCTTGAAGTCAATTGTGACAGATGGAAATCCGATTGTTGATTTACAAATCATCATTTTTGTACACAAAAAATGATTGAGAGTATTTATATACAATTAAATGCAGGCCGGTGTTGCATCTTTGGCATATTGTGGCATGTCTAGGCAGAGCAGATAAGAGCACAGAACTCAAACTCTGGTGTTTCTAATCAGCAGAGTGTGGGTTCGAGTCCTGGCCGTGACACTTGTGTCCTTAAGATTCGTCCTTCAAACAGGATGTAAAGCCGTATGTCCCGTGTGTTGTGTAAATGCATGTAAAAGAACCCAGTGCAGTGAAGAAAAGGGGTTCACCGCAATGTTCCTGGTTTGATTGGCTGCATACATGTAGGGTGCGTTCGATTAGCTTACACGTGTAACTAAAACTTACACGACAGCGTTCGATTAGCCATCACGTGACACTCGTGTCTGCCCCGGGTGTAAACCACCACAACCCCAGCTCGCGAGCGGGTCTCTGGTGGATGCCCAGGTGTAATGACGCATCATACCAAGATGGCGGGGACAAGTTGAATTTGACGTGAGAACAAAAGTACACAAAGACACAGATTTATCGTCATGAAACAAATTATGGGGAATGGAAAGGAAACGTACTTTTCCAGAAAAACCAACAGATGGTGACTTTGTGCAAGTTATTTAATATTTTATAATTAAATTGTGTCGTTACAGACATTGACATTTTCCAAGTGAACAGACTACGGAACTTTCACTTTTGTAAGTTCTACTGCTACGAGAAAAACGCTTGACCTTAATTTTCCCAGAGTGCCAATAAGCGAAAACACCACAGCGTTCGATTACAGGGTATCTGCACACTTTAGAAAGTGAAATTTAAGACTTTTTAAGACCTTTTTAATGCCACCCATAACAAAATTTAAAACCAAAAACAGTCCGCGAATCACAACATTTTTAGTGCAAGGCCACTTTGGCCTTGGAGCAAGCCAAATTTTGGAGGGCACCAAGGCCAGTAGATACTCTCTTAATTCTGACGATTGAAATTTCAATCTATTAGATTGAATTTTCACTCTTTCACAGATTGCCGTGAGGGAACAATCTTTTCGGATTGACAATCGATCTTTTTTTAGAGTGAAAATTTTCAATCCACAAACGAGTGGAATTTCAATCTATTAGATTGAATATTTCAATCTATCTTCAATCGAATTTGGATTGAAAAATTTTCAATCTAGACTGATGATTGAACTATTCAATGTAATAGATTGAAATTTTCAATCATGAATAGATTGAAAATTCTCAATCCAAATCAGGGTTTGAGCTAGCTCACACGCCCATGCACCCACCCACATACACAACTTTTACAACACTTGAAAAAAATTCCATGTTAATCAATCTTCTTAATTCAATGCATTACTGCTTTAATCCAATTCAGTAAATTAAATTCAATAAACACATTAAATTCAAGTAACACATTCAATTACAAAAGCGAATACCCCAAAAGTTTAGGCTATTAATTGCTTGAAGGGGGGGGGGGGGGGTCAAGTGACTTGGGCCTAATTTTATAGAGCTGCTTTTAAGCACAAAATAGCTTAAAAAGACAATTTTAAAAAGTGCTATGAAAACTAGCGAAACTTTTTTGAAGAAAACTGACACAAAGTCCGATTTAATTGTTATTGTTAGTTTTCACCTTAGAGTCCTACAGAATAAAGAGTTATGGGGTTTTCTTTGGACACATTGTATAAATGCGCACTGCAGGGTACTCTGTTCCAATTACAGCCAGAAAACTTCTCTACTTGGTGATGAAATTGTCATGTGCATTCTTGTACATCAGTCCAAACTTCAAGTTCACCTTTTGGAGGAAGAAAAAATCAAACATGTAAGGCACTTTGCAACTTAACAACAAAATATTCAAGTTGAAGGATTCAGAATATTTATTATTCTTCCAGAAAATAAATTATGAAAGAGATGCAACTTTCACAGTAATGCATTGTTCACACTGCATGAGTTCTTCTGAGGGACAAGAAAGTCCTGAATGGCCCGAGCCGAGGGCCTTCGGCTGGGGTCATTATCGGCGACCAGGTCCCCCGAACATTATTATTTATATTTTGAAGATTTTGCAGGCACGGCTTCTTATACGCAACGCAAACTATTTTCAAAAAAATATGGATAAGGTACTTACATGGTCATGCAACCATTCCATGGTGTATCTTGTTTAGACTTGGAGAGGGGTGTATCTTGTTTAGACTTGGAGAGGGGTATGTCATGATGACCAGTTTTAACAGATATGTCTTCAGCATTGAAGTTGGCCACCTGAGAGAAATGGTGGGCATAATAAATAAACATCAATAAAAAGGGGAAGTTTACTTTATGTATTGCGACATGTTACCTAGCCTGTATTAAAATAGTTAGTTGCAAATGCGGATTAAATTCGCCCATATTTTGTTGACGATAGAATTGCCCTTGACAGCTGCATAATCTCACAGTGAACATGTTACAATGTATTACATTGTTATACATTATTACTTTTTAACAGGCAGTGAGCTCAGGTGACCTAGCTCAGTGTTCTCCACACACGTATTTTGGGAGGGCGGGCCGCCCTCCCAAAGTTTAAGGCCGCCCTGCCAAAGAATTGGCCGCCCTGCTAAAATAATTGGCCGCCCTGCCCAAAAAATGACAAACAGACTATTTTTAGCCTGCACTTAATACGATCAAACGAGTAGCCGACGAGCCAATCCCGACTTCTAAGCGGCAGCCATTGGAATTGCGATCGTTCATTTTAGTAGTATACAAACGTTAAAACACGATGCACACACAATCACATGGTTCTGACTGCTGAGTATCCACCGCTGCACGTGCATCGGCCCAACAACGTTCGGTCGGTAGTCCATGCATAGCGCATACACAACACACACGGTCCAAAGTCCAAGCTAACCAACATTTCGCACGCTGTGATTGGCCGTTGATTACCATATTCATAAGAGAGCTTGCTAGACTCCAACGCAGTACACGTTCACGAGCCGATAAAGAATTGCAACACACTGTGCCGCACGCCTGCAGATTGGTACAATGTACAGCCTTGAAGGATATTCAAACATTGACAACCTTTGCCGATAGAGGGCGTTGCGGGGCAAAGTTCATTAAATTTGTTCTCAATGTGCGTACCGTGCGTTGTTTACCGATCGTTGAATCTCGACGATTTTATTGAAAACTAAGTTCTAAACAACGGAACCTCTAATCACAAATCCATGAAAATGGTTGTTGATGAAAAAGGTATTATTGACGGCAGAAATTAGGGGATAAGATCGTCCAAAAAATGTTTTTTTGTAATTTTGTATTTTTTTTTTCCGTTTCGAAAGTTGCACGTGTGTGGGCTATCCGATCACCACCAACGCATAGAAATCCAGCTTTCTAAAATCCAACACTGAGCGGCATATCCCTCTGATGTTTTTGGCGCGGCGCACAAAGCAAAATGTATAACAAATTGTAGGTTTTGAATTAGTTTTACAACAAGGTTGTTTCCACAGAATGAAATGGATGTCAATCATTCTCCTTAATTATAGTGTCGGGGCCCGGGGGTTAATAAGATTATTTTTAAGAAAAGGATTATCTCGGGTGTTTTTTCCTTTCATGTGCGATGACGTCATAAACCAACGGGCGCCATTTTGATGACGTCATATCGACGGGCGCCATTTTGATTACGTCATGCCGCCCTCCCAAAGAAAAAGTCTGTGGAGAACACTGTAGCTGATGTGCTCGCTAGGCATTCCACAGTGTACATGTACATGTACATGTACATGTACATGTACATTTTGACGGACCGGAACTCCACATTTCTATTCGGGAATAACGACAAAAAATGTTTGGAAAACTAATGTAAAATTGTCAAACTTATTGTTAAAAGTATCTATACATTCTGACTATACTTCTCATGGGTAATTTGTCTACACTGGTCCCGATGTTTGTCTGACTACGGAGGTTCGAAAAAGTAAAATGTGGGGTTCAAAATTGCTGTGCCCGGTCACATAAAAGGCGAACCGTGGCTAATTCACGCGAGTCTCTGCTAGCTAGGCTAGTCCGGATAACTTGGACCCCACAATTTTCACGATTTTCAATATCCAAATCAGTACTTACTTTCCAAAACATCAGTGGTGCCCTCGTCACACTTTAGAAGTTCCAGATGATGCTACGGCTAGATGCTAATAGCCATGGCTCTATCGTCTGCCCCAAAGATCTCCCACCGCTCGTTCAGAATTCTGCCGAACGGCACGGCGAGCTTAATAAAATGGCGACCGTCTCCGTAAAATTTTGGGCGAAGTTGAAATCTCAGTCACGTGATAATTGAATTGATATTGAATTGGTTCGGTTTTTCAATCGATTTTGTTAATGCAGCCTTTTGATTGGTTCAAGTTTTCAAACGTATTAAAGATTGAGACGGCTTTCAATCTTTTTCACGATTGGCACGAAGATTCTGTGCATGACGATAATCTCAATCGTTTTCAATCAAAATTCAGTCTATTAGATTGAAAAAAAACTCAATCTCTTCAAAGATTGAAATTATCAATCTTCAGAATTAAGAGAGTAGTGCACCAAGGCCCAAAATGTAATTTGAAAAAATGCACGAAGGCCATGTATAAACTATTAGCTGTAAATTAAAATAACACCACAATGCATTACTTACCCTGAAAGTTTTTTGTTTGTTTTTTATTAAAAACTAAAAATTTGAAAATTGGGCAGAGGTTTCCCTAAGGGTGGTTAACCCAATGAAACAATTTGCATGAACAAGATATTGATAAATTCTATCTTATTCATAGACAAACTGTAAAACTATAAGTCAGCAGATGTCAACACACTTTCCAGGTTTAAAAGAACACAACACCCACTCCTGATCCTAAGAGTCACAAAACCAGGGCTCGATTTCACAAAGCACTAAAGATTCATCTTAAGATGAGTTGTCAGTATTGCCATAGTGATTTGTATTGTGACATCACACTTTGCTTAGCAATTAGGATCGATTTGCACTTAAGATCAATCTTAACTCTTTGTGAAATCGAGCCCTGGTCACAAAAATACTGAGACACCGCGCACAGGCTTGTCTTTCCAGTGAAGCAAGATATAGTTATTGTACAAAGTAAGAAAATTGTATAACAAACTGTAGAGGATTAACCACAGAGACACCACTCAAGCAGCTTGTCTTTTGAGTGAAGCAAGAGTATTACAAACTAAAACAATTGTATAACAAACTGCAGGGGATTAAGATAATTGGGTCTCAATAGAATTGTCAATCATTCTCCCAAGACATGTCTGGATAGTGTCTGGGGCTGACATTATAATAAAGAAAATGATCTCCATTTGTCAGCTTCGTTCGAGTAGAAAAGTTTGTTTTTTCTTAATTGACAACTAGGTAAACACAAATCCGGTGTAATCGCGGCAGCTGGTGCTTGCGGACAACACTGAAAATGCGATAAACCATATTCGTGGTTAAACTTATAATATTTTAAAAAGGTACGACGGCAAACGGGGATTAAGGGCACGGGGATTAAGGGCACGGCAATTGATGGCCGTGAAGAATGTAATTTTTCGAGGGGCACCACAGCCAGGGCATCGACGCAACAAATATGTAAGCCCTATAGTAGGCAGGGATGAGATAAAAAGTTGGAAATTTCTACATCACTCGCCAACATTTTTATGCATGCACACAATTTTTGAAACGTCGAGGAAAAAATCCCACCCAAAACACAGCTAAGTTCACAAACATTGCGTGTTTGGAAAAACTTAGTGCCTAATTTCTGCCTTAAATATTGGTAATTTCGTCAACACAAATGTCCATAGTAAGTGATTTGTTCTATACAGCTTCTTTTTCACTGACATCTTTGTCATTCAACAATCGGTATTCGACGACACACATTGGGAAAACTCAATAAACTTTGCCACGCATTGATCGATGTGTTTCCTTCCTCCATGCTTCAACCGTGCACGGTCAAACTTGTGATAACTCGCCCGACAGCTCACATTAGCCACGTGCAGTTCATGACAGGCGGTATGTATTAAACACGTACGGTGTCACTGTCAGAACACAACACAAGTCAGCGTGGTGTTGCGTCAGCTCTATTTGCCGTGTGCAGTTCATGACGGGCGGTGTAAATACCATGTGCGCTGTCTTCCACGCCGCTCGTCGTGACCAATTTACAACTTTTTTATCCTCCGCGCATTTCGGTAATAAAGTGATAGCAACATTGATTATTCACTTAATCAACTTTTTTAAGATCTCGGCGGACTGAATTTAATACCTTTTAATGCTTTTTAAGGCCTTAAATTTAGATAATCAAATTTAAGACTTTTTAATGCTTTTTAAGGATCCGCTGACACCCTGGATTAGCCTCATTGCGTGGCTAACACGAGTGTAAACCCCGGTACACACGGGGAAGCTAATCGAACGCACCCGTAATGCGCCACAGCAGCTTGTAAACCATTACATGGTGCTATGTACATTAGAACTGCATATTATTATTAGTAATAAGCGGTTTTCAAGCTATTTTGCTGCATCAAAATTTGGCAAAACGAGTATAGTGCCCCAGATACTGGGTCTAACGTTGAATGTGCCTCGACAGCAAAAGGAACATGAGTATCGAGTAGGAATAATCCATTTTTTCAAGATTTTTTTGGCATGTAACTCAGCAAAAAGGACTTTTGCAGGTAAGCATTGTTAATGTTACATTATGTTGGGAAATATGTAGGTGTGTAGTACATAGGAAACTGAAGTTATTGCTGGCTATTTAAGACCAGAAAATGTTGATCTATCATTCCAATTTCCAACGTCCATTTTGAAAACGTATAGCGTAATGAAGGCCCATGTTTGAACCCTTCGGCTCACATTAAAGGGGATCCTTTTTATAGTTTGTAGTTCAAAGTAGATGTCAAGGCTCTACACTCACGAACACAGCAGATCTGTGCAAATACCCTTTAGACCAGGACCCAACTTCATACATGTAGAGCTGCTTTTAAAAATTTAAACCACAAAAGTAGCAAAGCACAGCAAAGTTTCGCTTACCAGAATAAGGTCACCATCCAAACTACCAGGGCCCAATTTCATGGCTCTGCTTACCAACGAATTCTGCGCTTGCGATCCCCATTCTCCGCATACCGAGCAAGCGCCAAATTTCTGCACTAGCTGTGTAAGCGTAGCATGGATCGATGCCTAGTAACGTGGACCACGCAAGTGCACAAGCAAAAAATTCCCTGCTATAGTTTACATTCCGTGAAATACGCTTAACGTAAGCGCGGAATTCCCTGCTTCAGTGAGCATACGGTAAGCAGAGCCTTGAAATTGGGCACAGATCTTATTAGGTTATGTGCAATTTGTGACTGGCATCCTGCTAATTTCTGCTTAGCAGATGATTGTTAAGCAATTTTCTGCTGAAAAGCAGCTCTATGACATTGAGCCCTGAAAGTGGAAGTACAGTGTGTCACACGAGTGGGGCTACAACTATAGAAAAGGGATGTCCTTTTTCTATGCTACATGTACAAAAAAGCCCATGTTTAGTACATGTACTTGTACAATGTACATGTTAGCCCTGGTGAAGAACGTCAGTCAGTGCCACTGCACACTCATTAACAAGTCATTATTTGTGAACTGGTGCTTAATTAAGATGGTGACTCACCCTGGCTTGGTTGGTGTGGTTATGTGTGCATCTTGAAATCCACTGAGCTTAGACTTGGAGATTTTCCATTTTAGCACCAAACATGCCAAAGCACAGCGACCAGCAAAATATCTCTGCAATGCAAGGAAAGGAAGAAATATTTCAGCAACTTGTTTAGTAGGCCTACAGAACACAATGAATTTACCCATTTTCATAGGCCTATAAATTAAATGTACTGCAATTAAATGGATGGAGTAACCTATTTCTGGTAATCAGCATTTTGATTTGTTTCTAAGCTTCTTCTTACAAGTGCTAAATAATAGCAGCTCTATGTAATAAGGCCCTGGTATAATCAAACATTGTGTTATTCCTATAAAACCATTAGCACCGCGTTCACACTTGATCCTGCTAGGAGGATCAAAGGAGGATCTGATCTCGAAAGGGCGATCAAAGGGAGATCACCGGCTAGTGTGAACGCGATCAGGATCAGGATCAGATCCTCCTTTTTGATCTCCCTTTATTGCGAGATCAAAGGAGGATCAGATCCCGCAAGGGCGATCAAAAAACAAGTGTGAACGCAGATCGAGATCAGATCCTGCAATTTAAGCTGCTCACATCCGGTGTGTCAGGTCATAAACGAAAAACTCGCGAAACAAGAAATTGTAAACAACGCTTTGCCTACCTGTCGTCATCGTCCGTGGCCGGACAACGCTGTATACATTGTGTGTGCATGTGCACTTTATCGTGAACTGGTCCCCGGCCCCATGTCCTCCATATTTGTCATTCTGCGGCGATGTCGACGATGTAGTTGGGCCAAAACTAATGGCAGAATAACTGCTAAGAAATTGAAGACATCTTCCATCGTAAATCAAGAAAAAAATACCTTGAGAAGAAGGAGAATAATGCTTGTTCACCAGGCCTAGAAATCCGACGCGAATCCGCGAATCGATTCGCGCCCGCCGTTAATGTCGCGAATCCGAGTAGATTCGCGTGAAATTACCAGAATTCAGAAGGGGAAAACCACTTTTTCAGCTTTATATTTGGGTCAACAAGAATATGTTTTTACTTTTCCATAAAAAACCATAAACAATTTTCCGTTAATCCGACACAAAGTTAAGTTTTGTCACCCCTCATTTTCTTTGTGTTTTATTTACAAACTTGTATCATTCACGATCAACCACTCACGTCATGTATGTCGTCGAGTCGATCGATACCGCCGAGTCGTCGTCCTAAAACACCGGCGCACCGTTCGTTACGTCCGTGTGTTGCCATCATAAAGGGGTAATTTTCGCGGTCCAATAACTGTTTCGGTTGAATTTTGGCCATCCGATAACACTGGCCAATGACCGAAACAGTTATTCGTTCCAGCCGCGAAAACATACCCCTGGTCAATCTGTTTTAATCTGTCCGCGGATTGGTTGATAGCGCGAAAGATCCCGTTTTTGAGCCAATAGTCTTCCTGGATAGTAAGCTCACGGCATCAATCTGCTTTATACACGTGGTTACCATGTACCGAGATAGTCGATTTCCCAAGATTATCACAATATTTCTTTTCTTTTCGTTTCCTTTTCTGGACTCCATTTTATTCTATAAAAATCTGGAAACATTGAATAATGATAATGTATAACCAAATAGTGAACTTTTATGACAAATTTATGATTCTCAAAACATTTTGTGGAAAATCCAAGTAAGCGTACATCGCTGTACTTGGTAACAACGCTAACAGTCAAGGAAGACTATTGGCTCCAAAACGGGAACTTTCGCGCTATCAACCAATCTGCGGACAGAATAAAAACAGATTGACCTAAAAATTAGCATAACATGTGATGATTTCATGAATTACATGCCGCTGGTTGTTGTTTTTATGATCGAGAGCTGAGGTTATTCTGCTGTCAAATTCTTTGGCACGCGACGCAAGATGGCAAAAAAAACGTAAGCTTAAACAGCTTTAACAAAATAAAAGGAAGAATTGAAACATAACTTTGCTTTAATTTCCAACATTACATTTACTTTAGCAAATAATACTTATACAATTTGCAAAAAATTTTCAGCGAGAATCCATTTTGATTCTCGCGGTGTCTTGCGAACTTCTAGGCCTGTTCACATAAATAACGGAAACTGCAACGTACGTGTGTCGCCGTATCGTTTAGTTACACATGTACACCAAATAAAAAAATGGCGCGACACAACGAACAAAACAACATGCGCACGCACAATCAATGACCTCGCACAGTAACCTTTGCCGTCAGCTGAACTGAACTTCCGTTTAACGATGCGAGATCAATGCGCGATCACACTCAAGTGTGAACGCGGCACAAACTTGATCCTGCTAGGACGATCAAAGGAGGATCAGATCCCGAAAGCGAGATCAAGCATTTTTGTGCCGCGTTCACACTAGTCTTGGTGCAAGACGTCCCTGTTCTGTATTTCCACGATCCGCCCCATTACAAATTGCCGCCAATAGAGGGCGCTATCATTCCACGAACCCGCTATCACCCACGAACCGCTATCACAGGAACGTCTTGGGAATCTCGTCGAGTATCACGTGATACAATCGCTGTGACCTATATCTGCATATTCACATTGAGGTCACAACGGCAATACGCAAGCGCACGAACAAAAATTTTAAGCCGCATAACGACCAACCAGACTGGTCACGCTGCTGTAAAATGCAGCAGACGAAATTGTATTGTCTACTATACTGACACACTGTGTGCTGTTCTGTGTAGCAAGGACGGTCGGCCTCTTTCGTGATTTTTTGCAATTATGACGGCTAGCTTTGCTGGCGAATAATGGCCTCGCGATACTCATTACACCGTACGAAAAAGGGCGGATGGTGTATAGTTTGTAACCGGCAGCTAGTAACTTGTAAGAGTTACACCACCTTACTAACGAAAGCCAAGAAAAGGGCTTCATCAAAGATTTAAGTGAGATTGTCGGCGAGGACCGGTGATCGAACGAGTCACTGTTTCACAATATTGGTACTGTCTGCCTCAAATAATCAAAATTCACATTTCCCTTAAGTACACACTCAATGTTGGAGTATGATGGGTTGATGAAGCTGTCAAGTAGAAATGCATTAAATTAAGGGTTCGTATGGTGTTCCATATGTGCCACTCCTTTCCGACGCCTTTTCAATTTTGTCCGTCGCCTTTTCAGTTTTGTCCCTCGCCTTTTCAATTTGGTCCCTCGCCTTTTCAATTTGGTCCCTCGCCTTTTCAATTTGGTCCCTCGCCTTTTCAATTTGGTCCCTCGCCTTTTCAATTTGGTCCCTCGCCTTTTCAATTTTGTCCCTCGCCTTTTCAATTTTGTCCCTCGCCTTTTCAATTTTGTCCCTCGCCTTTTCAATTTTGTCCCTCGCCTTTTCAATTTTGTCCCTCGCCTTTTCAATTTTGTCCGTCGCCTTTTCAATTTTGTCCCTCGCCTTTTCAATTTTGTCCCTCGCCTTTTCAATTTTGTCCCTCGCCTTTTCAATTTTGTCCCTCGCCTTTTCAATTTTGTCCCTCGCCTTTTCAATTTTGTCCCTCGCCTTTTCAATTTTGTCCCTCGCCTTTTCAATTTTGTCCGTCGCCTTTTCAATTTTGTCCGTCGCCTTTTCAATTTTGTCCGTCGCCTTTTCAATTTTGTCCCTCGCCTTTTCAATTTTGTCCCTCGCCTTTTCAATTTTGTCCCTCGCCTTTTCAATTTTGTCCCTCGCCTTTTCAATTTTGTCCCTCGCCTTTTCAATTTTGTCCCTCGCCTTTTCAATTTTTTCCTTCGCCTTTTCAATTTTTTCCTTCGCCTTTTCAATTTTTCCATCGTGGGTCCACGTGACTACCAGGTGACTATCCATCAAAGTACTCGGCATTATCCTGATTTATTCCAGTTGATTCCAGTACATTAGCATTAAGTGCATTTGTTGATTATGATGGATTCAGAAGGAGGCCTACAGTTGCAATTGATTGATTTTGGCGGATTTGTATGGTTTCTAGCAAAAACACCTAGGGAGTTGGGTCTAATTAGAGGAGAAACTTAAAAAAAAATATATATACTGGTGGATATTTGAAGAAAAAACCCCTGTCCTATCAGTGTGAATGTTTATTACAATGCTTTACAATAATTATCATATTTAGTTGAAATGTTCACTGATGAAATATTTATGCTTACAAATGTATAAATGTGGGCATTATACTTACAATAAAAAGGACCATTTAAAATTGTTCAGCTAAAATAACAAATATAATGTAACAGTAACAGAACAGTTTTCTACCATAAACTGTTAACTTTATGACCAAGTACTGGTTGTATTTTTGTTTTCAAAGGAAAAGTGTAGATTCAGCATGATAGTCTAGGTTGTGTTGGATAATGTGAGACAACTACACTGTACATACTTCCTTGCCTTAAAAGCACAAATGTGAGGTTCATCCTCCAAAATGTAATAATGCGTACACAACAGTAACATTAAATCACCAGGGGCTGATTTTACAAAAAGTTCAGATTGATCTTAACTGTGTATTATTAATCTTAATTGATAAGCAATGTGTGATTGTCACAATACAAATCACTATGGCAAATAACTTCAGATAAATCTTAGTAAGTCCTTTGTGAAATCGACCCCAGGCCTTATAGTAATAACATTATTTGAATTCATACTGTATTCAAATAATGTTATTACTATACTATAACTTCTATTACATTAACTGTCAACTTTTACGGCACGCTCCGCCATTACGCAAACGACAGCAAAATACTAGTTTAAATAGTTCTATGGGTTACTACTACGTACACACGCGGGTGTCGGTCGACGGCGACAAGTTCCATTCATATTCCCCACACACGATTCCATGTGCAGCCTAGCCACAGTACAATAATAGAGATCAGTGGTTCACAAACGCGGCAGTTCAGGTACTAGACTCATCACGTGATTTTTTTCTTGCAAAGAATTATGCAAATTTCTACGTCACAGCGGAATGTCCCTGGAATTTTCAAGGCAGTTTGACGAGATTCCCAAGACGTTCCTGTGATAGCGGTTCGTGGGTGATAGCGGGTTCGTGGAATGATAGCGCCCTCTATTGGCGGCAATTTGTAATGGGGCGGATCGTGGAAATACAGAACAGGGACGTCTTGCACCAAGACTACGTTCACACTTGAGTGTGATCGCGCATTGATCTCGCATCGTTAAACGGAAGTTCAGTTCAGCTGACGGCAAAGGTTACTGTGCGAGGTCATTGATTGTGCGCGCGCATGTTGTTTTGTTCGTTGTGTCGCGCCATTTTTTTATTTGGTGTACATGTGTAACTAAACGATACGGCGATACACGTACGTTGCAGTTTCCGTTATCTATGTGAACAGGCCTAGAAGTTCGCAAGACACCGCGAGAATCAAAATGGATTCTCGCTGAAGAATTTTTGCAAATTGTATAAGTATTATTTGCTAAAGTAAATGTAATGTTGGAAATTAAAGCAAAGTTATGTTTCAATTCATCCTCTATTTGTTAAAGCTGTTTAAGCTTACGTTTTTTTTGCCATCTTGCGTCGCGTGCCAAAGAATTTGACAGCAGAATAACCTCAGCTCTCGATCATAAAAACAACAACCAGCGGCATGTAATTCATGAAATCATCACATGTTATGCTAAGTTTTAGATCAATCTGCTTTTATTCTGTCCGCAGATTGGTTGATAGCGCGAAAGTTCCCGTTTTGGAGCCAATAGTCTTCCTTGACTGTTAGCGTTATTACCAAGTACAGCGATGTACGCTTGCTTGGATTTTCCACAAAATGTTTTGAGAATCATATATTTGTCATAAAAGTTCACTATTTGGTTATACATTATCATTATTCAATGTTTCCAGATTTTTATAGAATAAAATGGAGTCCAGAAAAGGAAACGAAAAGAAAAGAAATATTGTGATAATCTTGGGAAATCGACTCTCTCGGTACATGGTAACCACGTGTGTAAAGCAGATTGATGCCGTGAGCTTACTATCCAGGAAGACTATTGGCTCAAAAACGGGATCTTTCGCGCTATCAACCAATCCGCGGACAGATTAAAACAGATTGACCAGGGGTATGTTTTCGCGGCTGGAACGAATAACTGTTTCGGTCATTGGCCAGTGTTATCGGATGGCCAAAATTCAACCGAAACAGTTATTGGACCGCGAAAATTACCCCTTTATGATGGCAACACACGGACGTTAACGAACGGTGCGCCGGCGGTATCGATCGACTCGACGACATACATGACGTGAGTGGTTGATCGTGAATGATACAAGTTTGTAAATAAAACACAAAGAAAATGAGGGGTGACAAAACTTAACTTTGTGTCGGATTAACGGAAAATTGTTTATGGTTTTTTATGGAAAAGTAAAAACATATTCTTGTTGACCCAAATATAAAGCTGAAAAAGTGGTTTTCCCCTTCTGAATTCTGGTAATTTCACGCGAATCTACTCGGATTCGCGGCATTAACGGCAGGCGCGAATCTTGGCGCGAATCGATTCGCGGATTCGCGCCAGATTTCTAGGCCTGGTGAACAAGCATTATTCTCCTTCTCGAGGTATTTTTTTCTTGATTTACGATGGAAGATGTCTTCAATTTCTTAGCAGTTATTCTGCCATTTGTTTTGGCCCAACTACATCGTCGACATCGCCGCAGAATGACAAATATGGAGGACATGGGGCCGGGGACCAGCACATGCACACACAATGTATATTGTACAATAAATCCCCCATGTACATGACCACAGCGTTGTCCGGCCACGGACGATGACGACAGGTAGGCAAAGCGTTGTTTACAATTTCTTGTTTCGCGGGTTTTTTGTTTATGACCTGACACACCGGATGTGAGCAGCTTAAATTGCAGGATCTGATCTTGATCTGCGTTCACACTTGTTTTTTGATCGCCCTTGCGGGATCTGATCCTCCTTTGATCTCGCAATAAAGGGAGATCAAAAAGGAGGATCTGATCCTGATCCTGATCGCGTTCACACTAGCCGGTGATCTCCCTTTGATCGCCCTTTCGAGATCAGATCCTCCTTTGATCCTCCTAGCAGGATCAAGTGTGAACGCGGTGCAAGTGTGAACGCGGTGTTAGTCACACAACACAGAATTAATATTGCTTTGTTAACCAGTGCTTTTTAAAAAAGTCATTGATTCAATTCACTACTCATAATGCATCAGCGACCTGATACGAGTAACATGATCTACTGTTGTAAGGTACATGTACATGTATCCGTCTATTTCAGAGTGTCCCACGAAGTCAAAAATCATAATTTTTTTACACAAGAAATTATCATGATTACTAGTTTGTATAAACAACTTAAATGCAGGCCGGTGTTGCATCTTCTCATGGCATATTGTGGCATGTCATTGCCGAGCGGACAAGAACACTGAACTCAAGCTCTGGTGTTTCTAATCAGCAGAGTGTGGGTTCGAGTCCCGGTCGTGACACTTGTGTCTTTAAGCAAGACACTTAACCATTATTGCAGAATGCTTCGTCCTTCGGATGGGATCGGATGTAAAGTGGTAGGTCTAGTGTGTTGTTTCAATGCGCGTAAAAGAACCCAGTGCACTTATCAAAAAAAGAAGGGGTTCGCCCCGGTGTTTAATTGGTTGCATATTACACCACAGTACCTTGTAAATCATTACATGGTGCTATGTAAAGAAATAATGTAGGTCACATACTCCACATACTCCACATAACACTGCGTATTATTATTATTAGTAAGCGGTTTTCAAGCTATTTTGAGGTGTAAAAATTTCGAAAAACGAGTACAGTGCCCCAGTTTCTGTATCTAATGTTGAATGTGCTTTGACAGCAAAACGACGATGAGTGTTATTATGTAGAGTAGAATTTTTTTTTTTTCAAAATGTTTTTGCATGTAACTTAGCAAAAAAAAATTTGCATTATAAGACAGTGTGTTGGGAAATTTTAAGGTGTGTAATACAAAGGAAACTGAAGTTATTGCTGGCTAACGATCAGAAAATGTTCAGCTATCATTCCAATGTCCATTTTGAAAACGTATAGCGTTACGAAGGCCCAAACCCTTCGGCCCACGTCATGGGGAGCCTTAGGGGGCCTATAGTTTCTAAAAGTACAATGTATGTAGATGTTGAGGCTCTACACTCACGAACACAGCGGATCTGTGCAAGTACCCAACAGACCAGGGCCCATTTTCATTAGCACAAAAAGTAGCTCCATGTAAGCCTAAGTACAACAAACTTTCGCTTACCCGAATAAGGTTACATCCAAACTACCAATCTATGTCTTATGTGCAATTTGTGACTGACAATTGTTTAAAAGCAATACTTTCTGCATAAAGCAGCTCTATGAAATTGAGCCCTGGAAGTGAAGTGTGTCACACGTCTTTTCCGTAGCATGATTTGGACTAGAGGGCGCTGTTGCATGGGCTCATACGTGTTTTTAATTCGTCTGTGTTGTGCCATTTTATCGTAGTTTTTTCTACATTTGTTTTTGCCATCTGGCTTTTTAACGTTACTGCTACGTGAAAACAGGGTCAGAAAAACGGCCAAAAAAAATGCCGCTTAAAGAATTGTTGTTGCTTGAAAATTTATCTGAACTGATGAATAAAAGTTCATTTGACATGGTTGTGTTAATGGATTTATAGGAAAAACTCCCGTTCACAAAAAATTGACGTGGATGTTTTTGACACTGTGTAATGTTAACATATACACAACTTTCCTAAAGTAAGAAGTGCGCATGCGCGCAGTGTTGTGTTGCGCACGTTGTGTGGAGAGACTCGATGCATAATCACTGAATGCCCAGTGGACATACGTGTGCGGGTTTCATTAATCTTCAACGCCATACCATCTTTAATCCGGTGAGTCTGTTCCATTGCTCAATAAATATAACCAACACAAACATCTGAGGGGCGAAAGCATTTTATCCATCAACAATGATAAATTTTACATCAAAATGTGTTTGGTCGCTCTACTGGCTGGAGATATTGAGACAAACCCTGGTCCACGTAAACCAAAGTACCCTTGCCAGATGTGTCTTAAAGCAGCTAAATGGGGGCAACAAGCCATCGAGTGTGATCACTGCAAAGGATGGTTCCACAAATCATGTATGAGTATGAACGACAATATTTACCGTGTGCTGGCTGACCACCCCTCATTCTCGTGGTCTTGCTGCAACTGTGCAATGCCAAATTTCTCTACAACATTTTTTGGATTACACGATCTTGATATTACTAGTAACAGTTTTAGCTGTCTTTGGGATAGTATCCCAGGTTCAGCAAATGTCTCCTTCATGACAAGCCCAGTCACATCACCTGGTCTTCCTCTCTCAGCATCAAGCCCAAAGGTCCAGCACACTAACAGACACCAACATGATATTATAAGCGAAAACATATTGGTAAATCGTCAATGAAAACCACAAAATCAAAGATAGCCAACTTAAAAATCATCTTACCTCGGGGTGGAACTGTCTTCAGACATGTCATGGAACAAACACATCAATAAAATAACAACCAAAGCTAACAGAATGTTAGGCCTCCTAAGACGAAGCCTGAGTAGCTGCAGCCAACCAGTTAAAGATAGGCATATAGCATTCAAAACCCTTGTCCATCCAACATTGGAATACTGTAGCACCATCTGGGATCCCTATCAGCTATCCAACATAACCACCATTGATAAAGTGCAGAGACGTGTTGCCAGGTTGGTCTTGAGAGACTATTCTTACTCATCTACATGTAGTGTGTCAAATATGCTCAAGAAATTAGACTGGGACCCGCTCCAGAACAGGCGTACCAAAGCCAGGCTACAAGGAAACAGAAACACATGGACTTATTCCCAATAACATACAAAAACATCAATCAACGGCGACATCCAGCCTCACTACCAGGCAATCTTCAAAAAAAAACATCTACATGTACTCTCGTATTCCAGCTAATAAAAACTGTTTTCTCAACTCATTATACCCAAGAACCCATCAAAACCCATCTGGACAACTTTTTTCTGAATTATCAAGGGGGGCTCACTTTAAAATTTAAAAGCCCTATTTAGCCCATGCACACGCTCCTGTACGTGATAGCCTCTCCAGGCGATTGTACAGTAATATCCAGATCCAGATCTAGAGTGGGGCTACAACCAAGCCCATGTACATGTACATACATGTATATATGTAAATGTTATGCACATACATGTACATACATGTATATATGTAAATGTTATGCACGTATCAGGGGGACCCGAGACTTTGGCAGAGGTAGCCGGGACATAGACGAGGATGTGCAATGAACCATGCCCCGTTAGCCGGGACAATAGCGGGGTCTTTGCCAAGGTTGTACAAATTGTTTCCCCGCCCTACCGGGACAATGGCGGGGTATTTACCGAGGTTGTACAATTTGTTTTCCCGCCCTACCGGGAAAATAGCGGGGACTTTGCCGAGGTTGTACAATTTGTTTCCCCGCCCTACCGGGACAATAGCGGATCGTGGAGTGTGTGACAAATGCCCTGCAAGCCTGGGCCGGGATCGTGCTGGGAATGTACAAAAAGTGCCCCGCCCCAGCCGGGCAGTAGTGGGGCATGGCAGGGACTATGACGCCAAGCCATTTTTACATCCCCGGCCAAGTCCCCGCTAGTCCCGGGTCTCCCAGGGCCGGGATTACAATTGATATGTGCATTATTGCACTGTGTATGGTGTTGGTATTGTAGTGAGTGTCCCCACGGTTACGTAATAAACCATCCATGCATGTCCGGGGCCTGGCCGTCGCCCTTGGGCACGACCGAGCCACGAGGCAGTCGTGCTTCTGAATCCAACCTGTGTGCTTGTGTGCTCTTTGAGTCTCCCTCCACTCCCAGGTCTCGGCGACGCGGCTCAGCCCTTGGACTACTACGTCTTAGGTAATTATAGGAGTGTATTCACAACATTGGCGACGAGGATAAATTGTTCCGTGCAATTTCATAGACAAATTTGGGAAAAAATTACTCAAACTTGGGAAAAATTACAAACAATTTTTCTTCTCGGAAATAGTCGAGAACCTTTTGCTTCAGTAAAGGGCGTGGTATACCCACACGGTGGAAATTCTACTGTGTGTGCTCCCCGCCTTTTATACGGCGAAATACTTTATACGTTTCGTTTTTATATTCGGCCATATTCATACAAACTCGGCAAGTCCGGCAGTTTGTTGAATTTGCTGTACAGGGATATATATTGTCCCTCAAGTCTTCATACTGTTTAAAGATTTGCTAAAAATTTAATATTGTTTTATATTGTATAAATCTGACAGAAGTCTGCTATAACCCAAGCGAGCTATGATGCGTTCTTAAAAAAAATATATATATATAAATAAATTAAAAATTGAAATATTATTGTACTGCTAGTCAGGTCAAGCTGTCGAGCATCACTCCCGACAGTAGCGCTGGCAGTAACAAGCGAGTGATACGGTATTGAACCATTCAATATTATAGCAGATTTCAAACCAATTTGTCAAGTAGTATTATTCTTATGATTCTGAGACCATGGCCATTTGCATTAACAAAGCTACTATAAAACAGCTGACTACTTTACCGGGTATTGGGGTGAAGTTTGCAGAACTTATAGTTTCATTAAGAACTAAGAAGGGAACAGTTATTATCGATGATTTTCATGAATCCCCATCCCTCCAAACCAAACTCAATGAATTACATGAAAAGGGGCTAATTTCAATTGAGTACACGGCCGACCTTCCACCTAACGGTTCTGAGCAGGGGGGACCTGAAAAACACAAAAAACTGTTGACCCCATAACACTTCTTGCTAAACAAATGGGTGAGTTAGGTAAAATAATGATGGAAAATACAAATGCAATAACAAATGCCATTAAAGACCTAAAGATTCAGTCACAGATGTCAGAAAGCCATCTAAGTGATCTAATTCAAGGTAATACAAAACCTTATGGTCCTGGAGGACAATTCGAAACTCCTACTAGTACTACGCTACCTGTATTGTTAGACACAAAGCCGGCATTTATCCCGCTGCAAACACAACTTCCTAGTATTACGCAACCTGGCGCACAACAAACAGGCGATGCCTTAATAGATGCAGAGCTTAAAGTGATTATGGAAAAAGCACCACCACTCCCACCACACATAATGAAATCAATGCAGAAGGCCCAACACAAACAAAAGCCGCAAACAATAGAAACAGTGAACAATGCCAATAGCAGCTCAACGAGCCAGCTCTCGTCAAATGATCAAGTGAACAACGCAACTAGCAGTCTAGCTTGCGCTAATCAGCAACAGTCGATAGATTTAGTAACGGACCCTGGCCCGGCGTCTGCTGGGTCGAGCCGCCCCCGAAGCCAGACGGTCCCTAAAATCACTACCTATGACGGAAGTTCTGATTTTCATGCCTTTGCCGCCAAATTTGAAATAATTGCAAAGTGCTGTCAATGGGATGAACAAAATAAGCTGCTACATTTAGTTGGCGCGCTCACCGGTAAAGCTCTTGACTGCTATGCGTGGCAGGAGGCCGAGGTATCAAACAATTATAAACTTGCCAAAGACCAATTAATGAAGATGTTTGGTAGAATAAACGAGCTGAGCTGGCAGCTATACACCAAAAAGATGATGAGTCAATTGAAGTTTTTGGACAACGCGTAAGACAAATAGCAACACGCGCATATTCAACTGCTAATACGGATGTTTTCGAAACTATAGCAAGAGAAGCGTTTCTCAAAGGGTGTAGTGATGTCACTGCCGCTGAACTTGCATTGTATCGCGACCCCAAAACATTAAATCAAGCGATAAAATTCACACAAACGGCAGCACATAATCATAGTTTGCTTTCCAAGAATAGACCCAAAGTGAGACATGTTTCATTTAGTGGCAATGTTGCCGACGATAGCCCAAGTGGTTCAAAGGTCCAACAGATACAAGTCAAACAGTTGGGGAGGGACAATGTTGACATCCACATTGATTGGTCGGAATTCAACGACAATATGCGCAAAGTTGTCTCTTACATAGAGGGTCGCCCGCATAGCACTGATAGTGCACCGCCGATGCGAACACCTCCCCCAACAGCTAACACGGCCCAGAGAAGTTTTTCTCCGGACCGCTCACCTAAGCAATACCCCACTAGAAATCCTAGCCCACCCCCAGTGAGTTCACCTGGAAGATATAATTGTTTTAACTGTGGCCAGAACGGTCATTTTGCGAGAGATTGTCTGCATAAAACTACAACTCGAGCTCGCGCACGTTCACCATCACCCTCGCGTAGACCTTTAAACGAGCAGAAGCCGGCCGTGTAGGCCAACGACCGGCCGAATTTCAGAAAAATGGCCAAAAAGGGAATTGTGACGATGCATCCAAGAATAACACTAGTGTTCAGCAACCCAGCCCGGCGTTAGCTGGGGTGGATTGCTCAACTAACGTTGCTCTCCGGGAAATTCAGTTTTCTAAATCCAGGGGAATTAGCCTTGTCATACCAATAAAGATCCAGGGGGTCCACACCCAAGCAGTAGTTGATACAGCAGCACAAGTTTCTATAATAAGTGAAGAATTAGCAAAAACAATTTCTCCCCCTTTTCAAGTGAAAGAGAAAGTCATTTTAAGGGGGGCAGAAAAATCTAGTCATATGACGGCTAAACGAGTTACAGCTGTCCCTTTACGTATAGGCCGACATAACTACACATGGAACCTTTTGATCACCCCTATCGCAGATACATTCATTCTGGGGACCTTAGACTTTCTAAAAGCTCAGGGTGGTAAAATAGACCTTGCGAATGACTTATTGGTGTTAAATGGGGACAAAATCTACGCGAAAATGAGGCACAATGACGACGAAAAATATTCAGTGCAAAGAGTAGTATTGAAGAGTAAAACAGTAGTGCCCCCGAATTCAATCATTCAAACAACTGCCCAATTTGGCGAGAAATCCGATAAATCCTACCTTATTCATGCCCCAGAAAAACATCACAGAGGGCTACTTATCCCATATACATTAGTTACTTTGAGTGGCAACACCGATAACTTATCATGGGAGTGTCCCATTCACTTACGAAATGATAGCAATCAGTATGTTCGATTAAAAAGAGGTCATTTTATTGGTAGAGCAGAAGAATTGACAGAAACATCCTCACCTACTCCTGCACCCGGTCAATGTTTGTTGGCCGAGTATAATGATAATGCTATTATCAGACAGGTAAACACCATTCCAGAGCATGTTGAAGGATTGTGGAAAGATTCTAGTAAGAATCTAACCTCTAAAGAAGCTGAAGTTTTAGCAAAGACACTTACGGAGTACGCAGATGTATTCTCCCAAAATGACATGGACCTTGGAAAATTCTCAGCCATAAAGCACCCAATAAATACCGGCGGTGCCACTCCCATTAGGCAGAAAATGCGAAGAACCCCACTTGGTTTTGAAAAAGAAGAAAAAACACATCTAGATGAATTGCTCAAATCAGGTGTTATACAACCGTCTTCATCAGCATGGGCCTCACCCCCCGTTTTAGTCAGAAAGAAAGACGGTAAAGTTCGATATTGTATTGATTATAGGGCTCTGAATAACGTAACTACAAAGGATGCTTTCCCTCTACCAAACATAGAAGAGTGTTTAGATGTATTGGAGGGAACCATGTTCTTTAGTACACTAGACATGAGCAGTGGCTATTACCAGATTGAACTTTCAGATGAGGATAGAAGTAAAACAGCTTTCATTACTAAATACGGTCTTTATGAGTATGTACGTATGCCTTTCGGGTTATGTAACGCACCAGCTACCTTCCAAAGGGCAATGACCCTAATACTCAGGGGATTAGAGTGGACTGAAGTTCTAGCATACCTAGATGACATTATTATTTTGGGAACAAGTTTCGAGAATTCAATCCAAAATCTGGTGAAAGTTCTAGGGAAATTCCGCATTCACAATCTCAAATTAAAGGCAAAAAAGTGCCATTTGCTCCAAGCGGACGTAATTTTCTTAGGAAAACTAGTAACTAGGGATGGTATATCACCTAACCCAGATAGCGTATCTGCTGTACGTGATTGGCCCAGGCCGGTATCTAAAAAGGAAATTGAAAAGTTCCTTGGCTTTATAAACTACCATAGGGCCCATATCAAGGATTTTTCTAAACTAGCTTGTTCCTTATACGAACTTACAAAGAAAAATGTACAGTTTGTTTGGTCAGATGACCATGAGACTGCTTTCCAAGCTTTAAAACACAAGCTCACTACCAGCCCTCTACCTAGCGTTCCCAAGAAACAATAAGAATAGCGTTTTTGTGTTAGATACTGACGCCTCAGATACTGCAATTGGAGCTGAACTGCTTCAAATGCAAGACGGAGCTGAGAAAGTGATAGGCTATGGCAGTTACGTGCTTTCTCCAGCGCAAAGAAAGTATTGCACAACTAGAAAAGAACTACTAGCAGTAGTACGCTTTACACGCCAGTTCCGCCATTATTTACTGGGGCGCCAATTTTACATAAGAACGAACCACAGCAGCTTGGCTTGGTTAATAAGATTTAAGCTTATATCTGGTATGTTAGCACGATGGGTAGAAGAATTAAGCCAGTATGATATGATAATACTCCATAGAAAAGGGGTCAAACACATTAACGCAGACTCTCTTTCACGTATCCCAAACGCAACACCATTCTGCGACTGTTACTTTGCAGGTTGTAACGTAAACACCCTTCCTTGTGGCGGTTGCCAATACTGTACGCGTGTTCAAAAACAGTGGAAACGTTTTGAAGACGGCGTCGATGATGTTGTCCCCCTTGCAGTGCGGAAAATATCCAATATCAACTCTCCTATAACCCAAGTAGCTAGCCCCTCTAAACCACCCGGTCAGCCCGATAACCCTGTTGCGGAAAGCACACCTGTAAACGAGGAGACTGCTGACTCTAACCGACGTCTGTTGGTCGACGAAAACGTCTCCCTGTTCACTAAATATTCAACTCGGCAATTAAGCGAGCTGCAGCACAAAGATCCGGACTTAGGAAAGTTAATAAACTGGACGGAAAATTCCATTTGCCCACAGCAAAATGAACTCCAAAGTTGCTCGCCCAGCGTGAAATATTTTTGGTCCAATGCCTCACTGTTGAGTGTTATAGACGGTGTTCTTTATTACAAATGGGATGAGGGACACTCTACCAAACTACTGTTCATTACCCCACGCACTCTGAAAGATGAAATTCTAAGCTTGTGTCATGACTGTAAAATGGCTGGGCATCCAGGCATAACTACACCCTCCAAAAAGTAAGGCAGACATCTTTCTGGTATAATATGAAGGAAGATATTTGTATGTATGTAAAAGCTTGCCAAGAATGCAACACACACAAAAAGCCATCACGCAAGCTTAAAGCACCTTTGACAAACTTCCATGCTGGGGCTCCAGTTGAACGCATACACCTGGATATACTAGGTCCCTTTACCCCATCTAAGTCTGGCAATAAATACATATTGATGATAATCTGCCAATTCACTAAGTGGATTGAAGCCTATCCTTTAGCCGACCAAACTGCAGAGCGCGTTGCTAGGGCAACAATAGACAATTTCATTTCGAGGTTCGGGTGCCCATTACAAAGGCAGTAATTTTACCAGCTCATTGTTTACAGCAATTTGTAGTTTATTAGAGATAGCCAAGACACGAACAACCCCGTATCGTCCCTGCTCGAACGGTCAGGTGGAAAGGTACAATAGAACCCTCTTACAACTTATAAGATGCCATCTAAAAGGAAAGGTAACCGAATGGGATGAGGATCTACCTATCTTAACTGGGGCTATCCGTTCTCTTCCGAACCGTACTACTGGCCTTACCCCTAATTTAATGATGCTTGGGAGGGAAACCAGGCAATCACACCAATATGTCAGGACCCTTAAAGATAGAATGGTTCACACGCTAGCACGGGATCATTGGGATAGCCCAAAACCAACAGAAGTACTATGACTACCGAAAAAATAAAATATCATTCGAAGAGGGGGATCTTGTATATAAACTCAATAAAGCTCCGAAAGTTGGCACTTCTCAGAAGTTACAGGCCATTTGGATAGGACCCCTACTGGTCACACAAGTTTTATCCCCTATCCTGTATAAGTTACAGGATAGGAGGGCTAGGACACAAGTAGTGCATCATGATCTCCTCAAAAGATGTGAGACCAGTATGATCCCTTTATGGTTGCGAAAGGCTCGTAATAAACTCAGGCATGAGAATGGAGTTTCACAAAAAAGAAGGAAAAAATAATTGGTGATAAAAATTGGCATGAGAATAGGCGATGAAAAAAATCCGGGAAAATCTAACGCTAAAAATGCATGTCCGGATTTTGGGCAATTTCCGAATTTGTGCATGTCCGGAAACTGGGCAACTTTACTCGGGCGTCAGCGCCGCACTCGGTGAACCCCTTGGCCGTTATATGGGACCATAGATGGAACCGGGGACCATAGATGGAACCGGGGACGAGTTAATAGGACGAAAATACTTTTAAACAAAATTAAATCAGACGTATGTTGTCTAAAAAAGCAAATAAATGATCTTCCGAAATAATCCACGAAAATATTAACGGAGCAGTAATGTTCGGAAATTTAGATTTTTGGGGTCTTTACCTGTGTTTGTGAATCATTGGGTTAAGTGTTGCCCCCTTTTGGACATTGAAATTTGTTCTTCAAACACCTTTTAGTATCTCCAAGATTATCCTGACAGTTTACAAACCGCAGCATTTTGGAAAAATAATGTGAGACGTCAACTCAAACGTCGACGATTCTCCTCACACACGTGTATGACGCACACTCATTGCAGTTTCTTCCAGGTCATAGTTCAATGCGTACAAATATCTCCAGCCGTAAAACACAATAAACAAATCGAAGAACTGGCGCTTTTGCCTATGAACGTGCGTGATGACGACTGGTAAAAAAGTCTAACGATTCGCGGGCATCCACACAAAACACAGTGTGCTGTCGTCAGTAGACTTTTCAATGTCTCCACACATGTTCCTTTGCAACAGTAAAAATACATGTACATGTATTACGGTCAAACCGTACCGCGAATGAAGCGGGGAATGAGGAAAGTCTACACATATCAATAGATCTAGCTGCATACAATACGCGACGCACATGGAAGAAACAAATCACCGCATATTGGTCCGGCCGCCGCCGCCGGGACGCAATTTATTTTCGAACGGTGTAAAAATCATTGTAAAGGTAAAATTAACTAACAGTTTCTGATCGTATTAGAGAGATTAGTGAAATTTACATGTATACACCCAAACCCTACCCCCCAAATTTTATATCAAATTCACACTGAACTCGGAGACCACATAATTTGAAGTGAAAAATCCGGAATTCCGGAAAAATCCGGAAGATTCTCATGCCTGTAAACTACTAGGCCAACATGGTTTGGAAAAGGATAGAAAAACACCAAAGATGGGAGAAGATTGTTCGCAGTCTGCTGGCGCCACAGACTCGGTGTCTGCAGAGGACGTGGTCCAAAAGCCAAAACAATAACAAGAAGTGGAAGAGAAGTAAAACGGCCAAGCCGTTTTACAGATGGATTCATCTATGACTAAAATGATTAACTACAGATAGGTTAATGTATGAATATTAAACCCTGTTTACAGACGGGTTTAAGTTTAAGTAATATCATTGTTCAAACATAAATTTGATGGGTTTACGTATTTATAATATTATGATTATTTAAACTAAGAATTTCTAACTTAATTTATGATCGACTTTAACTAAACAATCTGGCTCATACTCGGTGTCTGTCGGGGATGTGGCCCATAAAATAGCCCGTTTTACAGTTGGGCGCACAATATAAGTAACTTGTTCTTTTTCAAATAGAGTTATTATGATGGAGGACTTAGCTGATGACGATATCCTAAGTGTTCCTTCGCTGGAGCCATTCTCATCGGAAGAAGAGCCCCCCAACGATGACGTGCCAACATCACACAACAGCACACCACCAAAAAGCAATATAGCAGTCGACGAGGCAACACCGCAGTCACTCAATAGTTTACCATCCGAAAAGCAATCCCAACGCAAAAAGAAGCTGCAGCTGTGCCCCGAACCCGGATGCCAGCTGAAGTTTAACAAGATGAAACGTCACGTTGTCCGATACCACGTTTCATCTGGTCGATGGTGGTTCCTGTACCCCCTGGCATGCTGCTGGACCTGCAAGCGATGGGAAATCGCTATCCATGTGAGGGAACATGGTCCTTTCCAGGTGGACCAGCACATCGGTTTGTTAAACAATATGGTCTATGATTTCCTTTATTTCATCGGAGCCGCCCTGGGGTTAAAATCTCCGCGACAACTTCCAGACTTCGTCATCGAAAATAATCTAGGTGACTGCAACTCTTCACTTAACGAAGACGAGGCTCGTGTGTGGGACGCATATGACAAGCTACAAGGCCTTGCTCCAGTACTAGATAGGAATATGCAATTCCCAACACGGATTTCATCCATATTCCACTGGAGGACTCTACAACGCTTACTGTCATTGGTTGCCCCACCCGGACCGGAGATCACTATTCCACCGCCTGAGGAGCTACAGACCCGTGAGCTGCCACCACCCCAGTCAGAGTACTCATCCATCCCCCCACCCGAACCAGAGTCACCTCCCCCACGGGCACTGGATTCTCCACTGGACTTCATCGACTCGCACTGTCACATAGACCGTCTCCTGCACGCAGCAGGACATTCAGGTGCCATCACAGAGTTTCTGAATGACGAGGCCATTGACACTGCCAACTTCTGCGACGAGGAAACGTTGACAGACGTAAAGCGTTGGGAAGAGTTGGTTGGAGACGAATCTGTCTCTGCTGCGGTTGGTTTCCATCCTAAGAATGCTCGCCGTTTCACCCAGGACACAAACCTAGTGATCCGACGTTTGTTGGGTCACTTGAAAACCTGTGCCCTGGGAGAAGTGGGACTTGATTACTCTCGAGGGCACAAGCAATCCAAACAAATCCAGCAGTCCGTCTTTCGGCATCTGTTGAGAACGGCTGTTGAGTTTGATAAGCCAGTTGTGATCCATTGCCGTGAGGCTAATGATGATTGTTTGGAAATTGCTTTGGAGATTCTTCCCCAACAATGGAAGATTCATCTATTAAGTAAACTTAATAGATGGCATCATTCAAAATCGAGGTAAAAGTGGTTTTTCATTCGCGCACCTTAATGTAAGAAGTATAATGAATAAACTTGACCATTTTAAGATATTAATGTCTAAAAACCCATTTGACATCATCTGTTTAAATGAAACCTTTTGTGATGCCTCAATCTCCGATGAAGAGATAAACCTCCCCGAGTACTCAATTGTCAGAAGAGATAGAAACCGTCACGGTGGAGGGGTTGCAATGTATATCCGAAATAATTTCACTTTCATCCGCCGTGACGACCTAGAAACAGATGATGTCGAGTGTATATGGGTTGAACTTAAATGTAAGCAAAGGCAGCCTATACTCATAAGTTCTATTTACAGGCCACCGTCAAGTTCTGTTGGGATTATAGATAAACTCGGTGATATTATAGATAGAGCCTCTTGTGAATGTAAAGAAATTATTGTAGCTGGCGACTTTAATTGTGATGTGTCAGAGGACGATAATGGTACTTCCTCAAACCCTATAATTTCATGTTTTAATCTGTTCCAAATGACGCAACTTATACATGATCCTACCCGTGTTACTGAACCGACTCGAACAACTATTGATCTAATTTTTAGCTCTCATCCTGAACTCGTAAGTGAAAGTGGTGTCTTACCTGTCCTGATTAGTGACCACTATCTTGTTTACGGTGTGCATAATTGGAAAGCACCCCCAATAGAAGCCCGTTCAATTAACTTTAGATGTATAAAAGATATCGACAAGGACGTTTTTCAAAATGACCTCCTTAATGCCCCATGGGAACATGTTCTTAATTGTCATGATATTGATGAAGCATGGTCCATATGGCACTCTTTGTTTATGAGTATTATTAACCTTCATGCACCAATTAAATCGAAGCGTGTTCGAGGTGCTTCGTTGCCTTGGCTCGATGGGGAAATTATGCAACTCATGCGACATCGCGATCTTGCAAATAAAACCGCAAAACGTTCGGGCTCCCCAAATGATTGGAATGAATACAAAAAGCTGCGAAACAGGGTTACTGAACAAATTCGCAGCAAGAAAAGCGAATACTTTAAATCAACCATCGAGGAAAATAAAGGCAACTCATCCATTTTGTGGAAAAAGCTAAAAGAGGTCCTTCCCAACAAACGAAAAATTGTTCCAAAATCTATCCTTTCCCAGAATGGGGATTTCGTTGACGATCTCGCCGACATTGCAGATACATTTAACGAACACTTTTCTACAATTGGAACTCGTATGGCTAGAAACGCCCCTCCATGTGAACTTGAAGTGGACGAGGGCCCTGTTCCAGACTCGCTCGCTGATAAATGCCTACTGCCTGATATTACAGAAGAGTATGTTCAAAAGCAAATATCATCAATGTCGGTCGGAAAAGCAACAGGTCCGGATGGAATAAGTGTAAAAATGATTAAAATAGCGTCACCGTACATTACTAAATCCTTAACTCACATCTTTAACCTATCGATAAGATGCGAACAATACCCTAAAGAGTGGAAACACGCCTTGGTCACACCTATTTATAAGGGTGGAGACAAATGTAATGCAACTAACTATCGGCCTATTTCCATACTGCCGATTATCTCGAAGATTTTAGAAAGATGGGTACACTCAACTGTTTATTCATATCTTGATGTATGTAAAATAATTCCTAGTTGCCAGTCAGGGTTTAGACCCTTACACTCAACTGAAACCACCTTACATGATTTAACAAACAAATGTTTACAGGCTATGGAGAGAGGGGAAATGACAGGCACTGTTTTTATAGATTTAAGTAAAGCATTCGATTCTGTTAATCATGCAATTCTGCTTGATAAACTTGACAGGGTAAATATATCAACCTCTGTAATCAACTGGTTTAAGTCGTATCTAACCAAACGTAGCCAGTCTGTGAATATTGAAGGAAAAGTATCTACGGCCCTACCACTAAACACCGGCGTACCACAGGGATAAATTTTGGGTCCACTGTTATTCATTATTTACACTAGTGACCTACCACTGTGTATCCCTCAAACGTGTAATTTGTTTATGTATGCCGATGACTCGACATTAACATGTAGTTCCACCAATATTAATGAGATAGAAAACAACTTGAATATAGCCCTAGGTCGAATTTACGACTGGTGTACCAGAAACAAACTAACAATAAACGCCAACAAAACAAAAGCCATGCTTATTGGAACTAAGCAAAACGTTTGCAGTACTGACCTTGATGTCAGTATCGCTGGTAACCCGATCTTGAAGGTGAACTCTTGTAAATGTTTAGGTGTTATTATTGATGACACTTTAAGATGGGGACCCCACGTTGAATACGTAAAGAAAACTGTTTCCTCTAAACTAAGTATGCTACATAGAATCCGCGACTGTGTTCCACAAAGCAGCTTGCACTCTCTGTTTGTTAGCTTAGTCTTGCCTTCGTTAGACTATTGTATTACTGTATGGGGAGGACGGTACATGTCTCACAACAATATTCTCAACAAATGTCTTAAAAGAGCCGCGCGGATAATCCTTAAGTGTGCCTTCTTAACTCCCTCAGCCGATATGTTTACTAGACTTAATTGGATTTCGTTTATTGAGAGAGTCGAGTATAAAAAGGCTATTCTTGTTCACAAATGTATAAATAAAACCACTCCTTTGTATATGACAAATATATTCACACCACAAACGCAGATTCGTGAAACGAGACAATCCGCTGACATGAAGCTTAAGATTCCCTTTGCGAAAAAAAAATGTTTTGCCACAAGCTTTGCTGTAACTGGTACAATTTTATGGAATAACTTGCATGTTCAATTGAGAACCATGACTTCTCTAACCTCATTCAAATCAGAACTTCGTAAAACGTTCATTAGTTCGTAATATTCAGTCCCTGCCTGATTCCGTGAGGGATCCTTGGTTTCATTAGCAGAAAATAATAAGAATAATAATAATATTCCTGCAAATATGTCAGCATTTCCATTTATGAGATCTAATCTGTGCTGATCTACGGAGTAGACAAACTTGGTTGCCATAAATATTAGGAACCGGAGGGGAATTTCCCCGTGTTTCTCTAAAAGAGTTTTTGCGGGTTTTTTGCCCCTCCCATAATCAGCGAATTTTAGATTTCAAAATTGTATATTCACCCTATACACTTTTTCTGAGTTCATTTTACCTGAGTAATAGTTATACGTGTACAAGTTTTATAATGTAATATTTCGATGTGCTTTTAATTTACCGTATTTGTAATTATGCTGTATGTTGTAATGTATGCAGGGCCCCAATGGAAACCAGTTTTAACTGTTTGGGCATACCCTGGGTAAAGAAATGTAATAAATAAATAAATAAACTGTTTCACCAATAGCTGGAAGACGGCAAGAGCCTGGTGCCGAAAATTTCCGAACCTGTACATCGGCCTTACACCCATGATCCTGTGGGACGAGCCCGATTCTAAGGAGGTGGCAAAGAGAATACCACTAGAGCGTCTCCTGCTGGAAACGGATGCCCCTCATTTCAGGCCACGGTGGTCTTCCCGTTCTGTCAAGTTCAATAACCCGACAAATGCTCTCCTGGTCGCCAAAGAAGTTGCCCGCATCCGACGGATAAACGAGGAGGACGTCCTAACGCAGTGTCTGCAAAACACAAGATCCCTTTACAGCGTTAGCTTTTAAAGTATAAACTTGACAGTGTTATTAGCCTGTAACCCATATCCGCCTAAGCGTTGATTTACATAAAAGGCTCTTCATACATGTATTTTTGAATCCTTGCTCAATGTAGTGTCAATGTCTTCAATTAATGAGCCTGCGTTGTAATTTTAGAAAGCAAGCACCCAAGGGGCATTTGTAGTGAGGCCTACATGTACATGTACCATTATATTAACGTACATCACTTACAGACATTTATTTTGTCAATATTAAAACGTTTTTCTTCGAATAAATTTCTCTGTCTAAACGGCAAAAGATCACATCAAAATAGTACCAACTTTTGGAGAGAAAATCCCGGAAGTGTTACTGTGAACGCACTGCGTGTAACACTGGTATTTTGTTTTTCATGCGCTAGCCCATCTGGGCAAAGTCAGAGAAATTACCTGCGCATTCGTGTGGTATCGTCCACAAGTTTTAAGCCAGTAATATGATAAGTATTTCCCGCAAGTCTCAATTTTAACCAATCGGGTTTAAGGCGGTTAAGCTGCGATTACTGGGAATGGCAGTTTAATGTGTTTATGTTCAGTAATTAGTTGTTTTGTCCAAGCCTTTTGTACTTTGTTGTGGTATGTTGGTTTGGAATGTGGTGTGAGAGAGAGAGAGAGAGAGAGAGAGAGAGAATTCGGCAGTCGGTGAAAAACTCTTGACGGAGAAAGACATCAAAAACCTGAGTGTGTGTGTTTGAGAATTAGGGAAAGAGTACTGTACCAACTGTTCAAAAACGCCTGAAACAGCAGTTTGTTTGTTTTTTGAAATGATAAGTTTGTGGATTCAGCCACCAAACTAGACTCGTTCCAGCCCGACAAATCCAGTGTCGAGAATAGGAAATTTCCCCAAAATCCCGTCACCTTAACATCTAGGGAAAAACAACACTCAGCCCGTCATGAGGTATCGCACCATTTACGTAACCGTAAGTATTTAGTTATATTTTACAACGTTCCGTATAAGTCATACTGTTTTAATCAACATTATGTACTCTTCATTTAACAACCGAAAATTGAATGTTAACCAAAAATGTGGCAAACTTAAAGCAGCACAGTGAATTTTGCCATATAGTTGTATCTTTGATAAAGAAACTGCATGCCGTGAAAACATACGCGGCTATTACGTATCTTAAACCATTGATTGATTTTGATGTTTCTTTCACTAGATAATTGTTATTTAAAAAAAGGAAAAGCTTTGCTTGTAATTGGTTTATTTGTTTGCAAATACTGTTGAGGGTTTTGGTCTATCATTTTATGTAAATAGATGGCCGTGGTTTCGGAGTAAGCACCCCTCCTTGGGAGGAGACTACCATGAAAGGCACTGGCCAAATATGATGAGAGAAACACTGAACTGTGAGATGTGGAAGTCAAAAAACACACTTGATATTCTGGAGTGGTACTCCTCTATGATGAGATTTGTGTAAAGTAATAAGAGTATAAGTTTGTAATTGTATGTTTCCAAAAGGAACTAATATAGAAGAATCCATGTTAGGTTTATAAAAGAAACTGAATATGGAATAATCCATGAGTTGAGATTTGTGTAAAGTAATAAGAGTATAAGTTTGAAAGTATTATGTTTCTAAAAGAAACTGAATATGGAATAATCCATGAGTCAAACTGAAAAGTAACACTGTTTGTAATACGGTAATGATGCAAAGTGTATAAAGCATAAGTTTGTAATTGCATGTTTCCAAAAGGAACTAATATGGAAGAATCCATGTTAGGTTCATAAAAAGAAACTGAATATGGATTAATCCAAGAGTCAAACTGAAAAAGTTTGAACAAATTGACGACAGTATAAGGGAAAATGTATGACGTGAAATGATCATGAATTTATTCAAAGAAAGATTAATTATGGATCTGTAAGTCCACTGTACAAATTGTAATTAGTGTGATATTTCAAATAAATATATATTTTTGTTCTAATTATAAGTTGCTTCCTTGTCAGACGTCTCAACTCCTTCTAGTCTGTAGATCCAGTTATAATTTGTTTGAACCGGGGTCACCATTAGTAAAATCTAAATTAGAGGATAATTTGATTAGTGGCCAAAAATCAAATAATGGTGACACTGCGATTTTCAATTTTGTCACTGGAAATTTACACTTCCAAAAATGCAGTTTTTCAGGCCAAATACTAACCAAAATATACACGAAATGTACCGAAACATGGCTGACTGAAGCGTGCAATGAAGCAAAGGATTGTGGAATACATTTCTGGTCTAAAAATAGTCGAAAGGGGGATTCCCCCATGAGAGACGCAAAATTAGGGCTTATTAGGCCTACGGTACGGATCATCACGTAGCTCGGCGGATATGGGTTAAGTTCAATACAGTACATACCGGCAATGTTGTCTATTGGCCATGAGATGATCTAGTTATGTTCGTCAAGACATGTTTAATTGCCAAGTTCAATTGGAACTGATATTATGTTGGGGCCTAGAAAAAAAATAATAAAAGTAAATAAAAGTCTAGCAGTGCTGGCTTATCACCAACTAAGTTGGTTTATATTTATAATTTGTCAAATGCTCTTTCTACAAAGAAAGCAAGGAGCACTAAACAAACGTAAATAAATAAATAAAAACTAGCAATAAGGTGAACATTTAGAAATTATTGTTTGTGTACTGTTTCAAGAACACATTTTGGTTTGTTTTGGAAAATGAAAGTTAATTAAAAGTTAGGCAAAGCTGATTTCTTTCGTTTAATTAAGGCCTGATATTTTGGATTAATTGAATAAATAAAAAATAATAAAACGGGGAGGAGTGTAGTGAGTGTCCCCACGATTACGTAATAAACCATCCATGCATGTCCGGGGCCTGGCCGTCGCCCTTGGGCACGACCGAGCCACGAGGCAGTCGTGCTTCTGAATCCAACCTGTGTGCTTGTGTGCTCTTTGAGTCTCCCTCCACTCCCAGGTCTCGGCGACGCGGCTCAGCCCTTGGACTACTACGTCTTAGGTAATTATAGGAGTGTATTCACAACAGTATGGATTGGTGGTATGCTCACTTAGAAAATTTATTTCACAGTTTTTCTGACAGAAACAAATCATTGTATTACACAAAAGTAAACCAAATGATACACTGGCAACATAACTACCTTACAGCTGTACATTTTCATCTCATAAACTATGTTTTCAACGGGTAGGTTAATTGTTGGCTTACCTGACAATTACTCTCGACCCGTTCAGAACACGTCTTCTGTGATTTTGTACATGTGCTGTGTATTAATTTGTTTATGTTACTCATCAACAACAGGGGGCGCTAAGTACAACTCGACTATTTGCAAAACGGTGATGCCTCGTCACAAGGCAACAACAATGGTTCCGCAAACTGAATAAACATTGATACCTCATCTCACAATCCAATGCCTCAAAACCCATATCAACAACTATATAAATAAACTAACTTTTTTCAAGAAACATTTTCTGATAGGCCATCTTATTAAAATCGGTTGAATTGTTGTCTGAGAAATTTTTTAATTACGGTGGACAGAGATATCAGCGATTTAGTTGTGTTTTCTTTCTCAAAGATAGCCTGGGCTACGGCTATAGGCCTAATTGAAGATAAAAACAGAAGAAATTTGTTTAGCCTTCAAATGCATGGTATACAAAAATTACAATGGGAATGCAATGTTTAAAAACAAATTAAATGAAGGCCCAATTCAAGAAATTTGGTGCACCATTGATGCTCTATGATATTGGTTTTCACTTATCTAAAAAGTTGTGCAAGGGCCTGATCTGTGTAAGCCGTGGCTAACATGAGCTAGATAGCAGAAACAAGTGTAGAGATTGGCAAGCGGACCATTGTTTAGAAAGACCTCTATAGAATGCAGGGTGAATGCAGTGCGGTTGAATTTCTTAAGTTTGAACCAACACACAGATCAAATAGGTTGAAGTACGGATTTGGAATTCTATAGATTGACTAATGCATAACCATGACAACTGGAGCCATCCATTGTAGTACTATAATAACTCTCATTGCATAGAATTGTAGATGTAAGGTAACCATTCATTGACGGGAAGGACCAGTGAAATGCTTTCAAGTTTGTTGGGTTGTTTGTTTGTTTGTTTGTTTGTTTAAAGGATCTACCCATCAAGGGAACTCAGTTACCAGTCTTTGATTTGCGCGTATTGTTGTGACGTCCCCAAGTCACAGTCCCTAACACTGCGTAATATCATGATTGTTACTGAAAACATATCTGGTAACGCAAATGTTTTCCAAGCCTCGGTTAACCAACATTAATAAAAGGATTACAAAACTTCTACTGACTAGAAAATAATTCCTTTTCGGCTTCTAGCTAGCAATCTTTTGCAATATAAAACTTACTTTTTACTAATATTTTATTCAATGAGTACATCGAGAGCACTGAGCAACACGGTCTTCCACTGAGACTTAATCTGGCCATTTTCCATCAGTTTTTGTAATGTGTTCCTGTGTTCAATAACAAATAAAGACAAACAAAGATTATAACGATATTATTACAAAGCCTGACTAATTATTCCTACAGACTTGGTTTAGATTCATTGAGTTCAACATACAGAAAGGAAGACAATGGTAATGTGGTAACCAATAACAAGAGCACCGAAAAGCTCCCTTAATTGAAACATCGATCTTTTGCACTCGCAAGTATGACCTTTCAAATCGAGGCTGAGAGGAAAAAACATGGCCGTATAATTCAGTGAAAGATTCAATTCAATGCACATTTATTTTTCATGCTGACAATGACAATTAAACATACAGTTGAAACAAATAACAATGAGTATAATTATGAGAAGATGGATGCCACTTAATTCAACAATAAGATTTATAGAAATTTCAAAAATAATACTAGAGATTCAGTTTTTGTTTACTACAAAAACAAGGTGTTCGTGGGGAGTAATTGAATGAATTGGTAACGTCATTATACCTTATCAATCCAATTCCTGGTTCAGGAGTTATGAACGTTTCAAAAATTTAACAAGAACTTCCGGTTTGAACCAGATGTCGAGGTCAAATAGAGTCATATGTTGATTAGTTTATGAAGACCTTTCAGATGATGTATAGATTGAAAAAATAAAATGTGTGGCTCAGAAGTTATGATATTTTGAAATATAAAGACTCAACTTCCGGTTTGAACCGGAAGTCAAGGTCAACCGAGGTCACACTCGGTAGCGTTGGTTAAGTTACAAAAGTTTTAACTGATGATGTACAGGGAAAAAAAACAATGAGTGGTTCAGAAGTTATTAATTTTTCAAATAATAAATGTTAACTTCCGGTATGAACCGGATGTCAGAGTCAATAGAGGTCACACTTGGTAGCGTTGGTGAAGTCTCCGATGTCCTTTCTCTTGACGTATAGATGATAAAAATCGAATATGTGGTTCAGGATTTATGATTTTTAAAACATTAAAAAGCAACTTCCGACTTCAACCGTAAATCAAGGTCAAACGGGGTCACATAATGTGTAGCGTATGATTAGTTTATTATGACCTTTCAGATGATGTATGAATTGTTAAAATCCAATGTGTGGGTCCAGCAGTTAAGAATTTTTTAAATATTAGATGGACCACCTCTGTGATGCAATGCGAAATATATTCCTAACCTACTTCTAAGAGAATACGCTTGAGAAACATAGTTTAAAGTTTGAGTGGCCAGGGCAAGGTTGTTTACAAAACAAACTTGAAAAATAATGACAAATCTGCTTACCTGAAAGCTGACAGTCATGCTGTACTTTAACTCAACAAGTAATTATTGTTTCTGGAACATACGATGCTAGTTAGAATATATGTTTAGTAGATTAATTTAGACAATTCGTAAAACTACTTTTACGATTTTAGAGAAACAATGGCAGTTTTCTGCATCTCCCCTATTCTCTTTATGACAAGAGGGCGCTATCACGCTGGAGCAGTGGGTAGAAGGAGTTATGATTTGTTTCAATAGACGGATTATTCTGTGAGGTGCAATATAATTTGTTGTACCACCGATATTCAACATGCAAACAGCACAATTCTACGTGCGTTGTTGTCAACTAATTCACATGTCGATGCACGAGTGTAGGATTGGCGTGTACTATCGTGCGGTGTAAATTTGTGGGTTACCGTATTTTCCTGCGGATAAGACGCTCGGCGGACAAGACGCAGGACCCTAAAATGATCCCAAAAAAATTCAATCGTCAGCAGAAAAGACACACCGCCGCACAAGACGCATGTTTAACAGCACACAGAAGAACACCAGGCGCCACCCGGTGTCGGTACATTGACACAAAGACGTCAATTTGTTGCCTTTTGGAGCGTTCACACTATTCGAAGCATGAATGAAACCGTAACCACATGGGCGTGTAGAGCCATGCAGAAAAGACCAACGTAAATGCCGACCTTCGTCCATCCATTCAGCCAACGCTGTGCATTGTTAATAATATGAAGTCCGGCCCAATCAGCGGCCAGAAACGATGGTCCACGCACTGTCTGAAGATATTGCAACACGAACCCAGGCCCTCCTAGCCTGAACACCCGACGTCCCACAACGAGGATCCTTGCTGATAAAGACAGGTTACCAGTCTAAGTCCCTCCGAGCCAGTAGATGTTGCGCCCTCTACCGGTGACTAATACCAAAACTACCTTACGCAAATAATCCCGTCACACCCGGGAAGACGTAACAAAATGTTTCATTATATATTATTTGTTTAATTTTTTGTAATTTTTTTTTCGTATATAAAATTCTTTTCCATTATTTGAAACCTTTAATTTGTTAATCTCGTTCATAAGATTTTGTTTTAAAGTTCTTTTTATTTATTTCAAACTTATAATTTCGTTCATAAGATATTTGTTTAAAACATCTCTCCTCTTCTTTAATAATGTTAGTTTTGTTTTCAAGGATCATTACCTTGTTTTCAAGGATCATTTTTTTATTTGATAAATGAAATAAACGAAACAGACACATGAACCATCTCTCAAATGAATATTTGAACGTTTAATGAAACAAACGAAAGTGCAATTCGTATAGGTTGGCCAACAAACATTGGTACTTAATTATCCCATCTTTAAATAGTACGTCAAGCCATAATAGTACGTCAAGCACACTTCGGAGATATTCTGTACAATAAAAACCCTCAAAGTTCACCACACAATAGAGGTTGGGTGAATGCCGTTTGTACAACAGCATTGACAGTAAATCTGATTGCAGCATTTTCGGAACGAATACGCGGCCACACAGAAAAACGTTTGTACGACGCCGACGTCTGTTGGTGGACCGAAAGCACCAAAGCATTGCGGCATTGTTGGAATGAAAGCATGGTCATGGGGGATCAACACGTTGCGGCATTGTTGGAATGAAAGGACAGTCTGGGGGATTGCGGCATTGTTGAAACGAAAATACGGTCTCAGTGTCTGGATAGTTGAGCCTTGTTTGACCGCATTATTGAGTAAGGATTTTTCACACAAAGACCGTTGATTTGAACTGGACAAAATAAAGGTATTATTTTACTCAGTGATCATTTTTAAAAATCAATCGTCAGCAGACAAGACGCATCGAAAGATAAGACGCACCGATGTTTTGGGGGTCTAAAAAGTCAGATAAGACGCGTCTTATCCGCAGGAAAATACGGTAACATACAGGTGCGCTTGAACGTCCTTTTTCGATCAAATTTAAGGTCGAAATGGTGTCATTCTGTGCAAAGGTTCGAGCAGGCATGACATTCTACAACCTGGTACAAATATTATGCAAAAAATTTCATTATTGTTAAAGATATGAATAAGATTATATATTATGGAATCTTCAAATTCAGATTTGAACCGGAAGAAAGGGGCACAGGGATTATGTTCTGTGTAGCGTTTGTCGAGCTTTTAACGACCTATCCGATGATGTGTAGATTGTAAAAATCCACGTTGTAGTTCACGAGTTATAAATTTGTAAAGTATTAAACTTTGATTCACTGTAATTTGATACCCGATGACGTCATCATGACATCATCAAGTGTGTGTCATCTTGATACTAAGGTTCACTTTTCTGATGAGTTTTAATGTTCCATTCAATTTCAATCTGGAGTTATGCTGTAGATAACCCCGAAAAACGTTTTTTTGAAGAAAAACACAAAGGCAAACTTTGACCTTCCGGTACGACCAGAAGCAAAGGTCGTACGCATTCGATGGTAATTTTTCAAATGTTGCCCCACTCTTGAACTATCATATGCCCAACTATGAATATCATAGCTTTCAAATTAAATGAGATACAGCGAATAGCAAATGATCACTTTTCAACTTTAAAAACCTTGTAATTCGACACCTGATGACGTCATTATTGCGTCATGACTATTGTGCCGTCTTTATATTAAGGTTCAAATGTCTGATGACTTTCAAGGTTCAATTCAGTTTCAATCTTGAGTTATGCTGTAGAGAAGAGTTTTCTAGAAGAAGATGGAGAAGAAAAACAAAAAACAGAACAAAATCAAGAGGTGTTCGTGCTCATATTGCACGAACACCTAATTAAGTGTAATTAACATGCTAGCCAACATGCAGGGAAAAAAGTTAAGCATAATGCTTTTGTACATTTCCCTGTGACAGACAAGGACTTGGACACGACAAGGACAAAAATAACAATGACAATGACAATGACATTGAGACCAGACCAGTCAAATTAAATAATTATCAAAACAAAGTGTGTACTAGATCTACAAATGCATATTCAAGAGGTGATGTTTCAGTTTGTTAGAGAATGACTTGAGTGAACGAGACTTTTTAATATCCGAGTTGAGGTTATTCCAGAATAGGGTACCACGAGATACAGTGTTGTTTTTTGAAAACGTTGTTCGGTTAAATTTTGTATACAAATCACCTTTTGATACTGCACGAGTTGAATACGTATGGACTGATGAACACAGGGTAAAAAGATCATTAAATTCGTTAGGCAAAAAGCCACTTTTATATTTATACATGAATTTACCTAAATTAAAATTGTACAAATCATCAAATTTAAGGACCTTCACGGCTAGAAACAGAGGCGCAGTGTGATCCAAGTATCCAGTTTTACTGATAATTCGAACAGCCTTCTTTTGTAAGAGAGTGAGTTTTTTACATTGTGTGATTGTTACGTTACCCCAATTAATTAGGGCATAGTTTAAATACGACAAGATGAGAGAATTATATAATGTTAAAAGAATACTTGTAGGTAGAACAAACTTCAGTCTATTCATAACGCCAATGTTTTTAGAAACTTTACCTGCCAAAACATTTACATGCTTGTTCCATGAAAGGTTTTCGTCAATATGTATTCCTAGGAATTTGGTATACTTTACTTGGTTAAGAATGGTGCCATTAAAAAGAATATTAGAATGTCGAACGTATTTGTGCTGCTTAGTACAAAATACTATGTAATTAGTCTTGAGTAAATTAACAGATAACTTATTAGCTAGGAGCCAGTTATTTATCTTAACAAGTTCAGTATTTATAGTATTTACAGCAGTGTCCACGTTGGTGTGATTATATAATAGGTTTGTATCATCTGCGAAAAGGCAGAATGAAAATTTGTCAGATGAATTACATATATCGTTAACATAAATAATAAATAACAAGGGCCCCAGAACAGATCCCTGGGGGACTCCACAAGTGATTGAATTGTTTATAGAATTCGATGAATGAGATTGATGCCTGAAGTAATGAATCGTCTTAAAGGGCCTATGAAATATAATTTTGTAATCCTGTAAACAATAAAGTATGCCTATTACAACATATATTTGATTAATTTTTTTTTCACAAGCCATTTTACACCATTAAAAAAATCATTTCGAAATATAGGGGGGCCGCCGCGCCCCACCCATACCTCCTCATTAACATAAAATCCGTGACGTAAACAAAGGCACTCAACAGAACGACTTGTCATACGTCGTGCGTGGGGCCATGCAAACACTGCACAGAAGGAACAAGTTCGAAGAAGTTTGTCTCTCTCTTTTGGGGTCTTTTTACGTTGATTTTAACAAATGCCATCAAGGTGTGTTGCTGCTGGGTGTAGCAACACCACTAAAGATACAGTAGTATCCATAAATTTCCATCGGACCCAAAATTCAGACGGATATGGACGGCGAATGTGAAGCTGACCAGAGCCAAATGGTCTAGACGGAGCGAGCAGCCTATGCTCTGCATTGCCCACTTATAACGGAACATTTTGCATGAGAAGCGCTCAAATAATTATGCGCTATGTGCACACACACACACACCGCGTATTCTGATCTGACCTCTAACGATTAACACATGCTACGAAACAGTTTTTTTCATAAGATATGAATTTATGTCCTGTACAATGGCAACTGGTTCCAATTAACCAATCATCTTTCATGTTACATGAATTGATAAAGAAATTATTCAGCTTGAAGAGGCAGCGCAATCCAGGTGAATGTGTTGCGTTATGTGCGAGTTATGGGAAGTTATGCTGCGAAAGCACGGCCATTTTCTATGTTTTTTTCACCTTCCGTGTGAAAGAAAGTCAATTTGTTTAAATCAAAAGGGCAATTTGTTCCCTATAAACAAAAGGCTGCGAAACGACCGGAGAAAAGGAGAGGTGCTTTTTGGAAGCGGGAAAAACTCAGGGTAAATAATTTTGGCTGTTTGTAAAGTTCGTACCCGTCCGTGCACACAATTCACAATACCCCCAAGCACCGCAGTCCAGTCCCCCGTTCATGTTATACAAACATATATTTTTTGCATTATTGTTGACGACATCATATCTGATATTATATTCTAATATATACATGTAATTTTATAGAATGTATCAAAAGAAGAGTCATGCTTTGATAGAACAGGTCAGACAACGACTTAGTAATATGCTTCGTTTCAAGTCATTTATAGGACTAAAACGTCACAGTGCCTTGCCTGGCTGCGGTTCTTTTTGGAGCGGATAGGAGACTTCATGCCACGTAATAATAAAGTATATATTCCACCATCCTTCAACTACATTACAGTCTACAATAGAATGTCCAACGAGCTTCATGATCGACAGATAGATGATGTTATTTCATATGGGCATTTCTTGAAGATGTGGCAATGTTTAAAAGGTGATCAAAATACACTATTGTACATTACAAAAAATCAGTTCTTCATGTGTGAAATTTGTTCTACCTTTTTCTGTGAACTCACTCAGAGATCGAAAATTTTAAATTCTTGGTTGAGAAACATTTTCTTTTTCATCCAAACTGTCTCTAGCCAGTTCGACGCGAATGACGAGTTAACTCGCGGGAATTTTTTTTACTGACACTAGGAGGACGAGTATACTCGCCAAATTTACATATGAATCGCCGTTACCCTCAGCGTGCGAATTGTGTATGGGATTCAGTTGTAGTTGCATTGCGGGGTACCAGGGATATATCTAGTGTAATTTACTAGCGATTGGTGGCGCTATTGAACTTTTTTGGACACAGGGCCAGCCGATGAACACAACGATTGAGATGACATTTGTTGACAAAATCAAGATGGCGGCCTCCATGAGAAAACGCGTGTACAATAATGACACGGAAATTCTTTGATATTTTGTATCGTCAGGGTCCTCTAATTCCGATTCATCTAGTTCAGAGGAAAGTAAGGGTAATAGTTCAATAGTTCTGATTCAGAGTTTGAAAATAATAGTGAAAAAAGCGAGAATTCTGAAGTTAGCATGGTTATATCGAAGTCAGTTCTGATGATCACGATGATGAGCTGAGGTGAGTGATGATAATGCAGATTTTTCTGAGGGATCCGTATCTTGAGATGGTGAAATGTGAGTTTAAACAAAAAGAGAGAAATGTGAAGGTGTTTTCCCCAATTGTGACATATTTTGTTAAATCACAGAGCTTTTTATTTCAGAAAATTGTCATAAAGAATAAAATTATGCCAGCACTTGCACTTTTTTTTTATTTCAGCAAAATTCACAAAAGTATCCCGCGTGGGGGGTAAATTCGGTGAAAATTTTTCCCGCGTCGAACTGGTTAAGTGAGCACATTTACTAAATGTAGTATTTGCACTGCGCTCAAGGAAGAAAATCATATGGCCTCGACCAGCTATGAGAGGAATGCGATCCAACAGCTGAGAGATCAGCATATAAAGCATGTTGAGTATGTACATCCACAATACCATGCTCCCTGAACAATGAATACGTTTACATAAAGTAACACATTTGCTGTTTGCAAATTTAATATTCCTGTAATTAGAACAATTCAGACAAAACTTTCATTTTATTATTTTTTGATAGGGCCTATACTTAAAAGGTTATCTCGAAGACACTACCACCTATCTCGGGAACGGGCACGATCTGATCCATCGCAGGAGACTACAATTATCATAGATGGGATGGATCAATCCAAAACCAATCTTCCTAGCCTGCTGGTCGAAGACAAATCTAGCAAACCGCTTGCTCGTCTCAGAACACATCTCACTGGTAGGCTTAACATTATGTTAATCAGGGCTTAACATTTCTCCTTGGTTGCCAGCATCAGGTAGTAACTAATATACATGTTTTAGGCTTTCACCTTCTAAGCAGGTCTTTAATTATATGGTCCAGTAAAAGTCACACCCTATGGTGTGGTGAAATTTTTCCTGAAATTAGCTGTTTGTGAAACTCCAAAATTTATCTTCATGTATTTCAAATGTAAAAAATGGCAAATCAAAAATTTGTTGTTCGTGAAAACAAACAAAATGTAAACTTTGTGATATTTTCCTTGGAAATGTGCTTATAAGTGTAACTACAAACTATAAAGTTTAAGGACTTGAAAACTTTGAGAAAATTTTGATGTCAATTATGAAATCCAAATTGTGTAAAATCACTGATTTGCCAAAATAATATATGATTTGTTTAAAGAATTTGCTGTTAGTGAAAACGATGATTTCTTTTCAAATGTGCAGTGTCCAGGAAATACCATTCATGTGTATCATTTATTGGTCATGCCAATATAGATAATAGAAATACCATAACACTTTTTGTATTTTACAAATGAAGGAGTTCTGTATCATGATGACAGCCCAGGGGGGATGACTGCTTATGTTTATACAGACATACTAAACATTCCCCATGACAGCAACCCGACAATGAACATTTTGTTGAAGGTTATTTTTGAGAACCAGCATAGAATAGGACAGAAACTGAATGTTCAGGTAAAACTTGTAATACTTATTTGCCTTTTAATACCAGCACTTGACTCACTGTTTCAAACCACTGCACTATATTATAACAAGTTTGATCTTTTTCTGTGAAAACTATTATTTTTAATTGGAATGTATCTGTGGTCTGATAAATTAATTTTGAATTCTCTTTATCATTTCTTTCTTTCAGATGGACAACTGTTTTAGGGAAAACAAAAACCGCTACCTATTGCCTTTGGGTGTGATGCTAGTGGAGCTGGGTATATACAGCAAGGTAAATTTTTCAGGAGCCTCTTGAAAAGATTTCAATCACATGTTCACAAAGAAAACTTACAACTTGGGCTTCAATTTGGAACAGTGACCTCAATCTTGATTGTTGAATCAATAGTAGTACCAGAAGATGACTTATTATTCTCTTCATAGCGCAGTGTATTGTCAATCACTTTATTGCTATGACGGTTATTACCTCTTGTCAAAGTTTTAATTTTAATTTTGGTGTTCCTATTTTCAGGTTGAGTTTAATTTCTTGCCTGTGGGTCACACCCATGAGGATGTTGACCAACTCTTCAGCAGAATTGCTGAAAAGCTGCGGCATAGAAATGTGTACATATTGGATGGTATGTTGTTGTTTTTTTCCCCCTAAATATTTAGTTTATGTGCTGTTGATTCATTATTTTCTAAGGATTAATTAATCCCCCCACCCATCTGTAAAAATGTGTGTAACTGCATGCATTTGAGTAGAATAATAGCATCTTGATGTAATGTTATAAAGTGTACTTTATTTATATTTTTTAGAGCTCCATGGTTTAGTTGAACAGTCGTACACTCCCAAGATCCAAGTAAAGCATCTCCTTGGCCCAGATCTCTTAGACATAAAATCATGGTTACAACCACACATAGAGGTAATTGGCAACCACTCCAAGCCGCACCACTTCATGTTCCAAAAGGTTGAAGGGTCCACCAAGATGTTTTATAGACTCTGGTGCTGCGATCCTTGGAGACCAAATGATCCAGACATTGATGTGGAAGAACACATAGATGGACTGAGGCTATTGAAGGTATTGACATTTTCCTAAAATATTTATTCCATTAAATTTGTACTGCAACATATCCATGCTGCAACACTTTCTCAGATGAAGAAAAAAACTTTCAAAATGTCCAAAACACCTATTACTGCAAATGGAACTATAATGTACCGTAATTTCTTGCCTATAAGACGCGTCTTATCTGATGTTTTTGACCACAAAATCATCACTGCGCCTTGTATTCCGGTGCGCCTTGTATGATGTCGCTTGAGATCAAAATGACCGTGGCCGACGTGCAAATAATCTAGGCCCTATTTAATGTAGCTGCGGTCAGGTTAATAATGCGGTCGCCAACCATCAACTCACCACGCATTGTTGACGTAGTACATTATTAGCGCTCAACTCTCCAGACAATGTCGCCAGATTTTCATTCCGACAATGACCCGATGTATTGAGCCGCCTTTGTGGCCACGTGTCCCTATACATAACGACCGTGAATTCATTCCAACAATGCAGCAACGTGTTCATCACTTCTTTTGTGGCCGCGATTTCGTACCGAAAAGACTGCATTCAGATTAATCAGAACGATTGCGGAAGCATTCACCCAACCTCTATTGTGTGAACGGTGATTCACGCATTCACCCAACCTGTATTGTGTGAAAGGTGCGACCATGTCCATGGTTTACTTTAATCAACTTTATAAAAATAAACTGTAATCGTTACTTTTTAATTGATTGTATTTTATAAACAAAAAAACAATTATAAATCACGGGAAGTCACCCTTTTTCGAAATTAATTCTATGGTAGACCTTCAGCTTAGTTAATTGTTTCGTTTATTTTAGCTCAAAAGTAAGATATAAAATAACTGTGGAGAAAACAAACCTGAAAACGACGTCTTTAAATAAATGTTTGTGGTATAAAATAAAGAAAAGGAACTTCTCATTAATTATAAATGTCACGTCTCCATCGGAATGGCAGGAGATTTTTCCCGTATGGTAGCGCCCTCTGTTGAACAAACAGATCCCTTCAGCCCTGTGGTAGCGCCCTCTGTTGGTCACCTGTAAACTCCCTTCAACCCCTTGTGACACACGGGAGAAGAATCTCCTGAAAACGTCGCTGAACGGTAGGTTGTTTCTACATGTCTCTACATGTTTCAAGCACATGTGATTTCTATTTATTCACATGTTGATTAGCGTGGTACTTTTAGGGTAACAAAATGACCCCTTTTTGGCGATGTACCGATACGGTCTGCTGTTTGCAGTCAAAGGTGCATGTAAGATCATGCGCCTTGTACGGCGGTGCGCCTTGTCTGTTGACGCTTGATTTTTTTTGGGTAATTTCACGGCCCTGCGCCTTGTACGCCCCGCGTCTTATAGCCAAGAAATTACGGTATGTAAAGATGTATTTACCTGTGTCCAAGGTCTGTGGTTAGATGGCATGTGAACAAATTTTTGATAGCAAAAAGGGGCTTGGAAATCTTTGCTCTTCAATAATTCTCATAGGTTACAACTCTCTTGTCTTCTGGTATTCAATCACTGTATTAACTCTGTTCACTGTGGTCACTAGGTTCGCTAGGTTCAAGTCAAAAGATAATTTAAAACAAAGTGATACTCACAGAGAGTTTTGAGAGACTATCTCTCACAGATAAATAGTATCTAGAGCATGGTCAGAGCCATGCTCCCCACAAAATAATAAAAATTAAATGTTTGAAAACAAAATGTTTGAATGCTGTTTTAGTGTTAACTTTTGCAGAGTTGCATTTAACTTTACGTGTGTACTAGTCAATGTAATAACCCTACCAAACAAAAATCTGCATTACTCGTATGTACATGTGTTATTTTGTTTGTTTGATTGATTGATTGTAGAATTTTCCTGACATCAACACATTGCCAAACAATGTCATTCCTAGCCTGGAAAAGATGGATGACCGTCTTCAACAAGATGTAAAGTCTTTTGGACGGAGAATGCCAGTTGAGGCAAATGAGTGGTGGAGTAAATTCTTCAGAAAAATCGATCAGTACACAAAGATGAGACTGCAATAAAGGCACACTAAAGAAATGTGTGTGGATTCGCAAGCCAAGCAGTTTTTGCTTGAATATTTCAACCAGTAATCTTTGAACATAACACAAACTGAAGTTTATGCTGAATGAAATGATATTTCCGCATGGTTCTGCCAAGGATTTCTTTAGTGCCGGAAAAAAAATCGTGAATCCATGGAAAGTATTGGACATACGGCACAAAATGGAAGTAGTTCCGGTCGGCTGTCCCCAATATGCATCGGTGTGAATGCTGGGGGAAGTTGGCGTTCGATTAGCTCATGGTTAGGGGCTCACCCGGATGAGCGGACCGGGGTCGACCCGGGGAAGCTAATCGAACGCACCCATTATGGGGGGACAGAATCTCCGGGGGGACAGAATCTCCGTCCACACCGGTAACAATTAATGACAATACTCAATAGCCTAAACTAAACAGCAACTGGTATCATGTCATTCCAAGCGTAAAGCTATAATCGGCATGACTGGAAACCAATGCGGGTTTCGTTGGATCATTGGGTGTGATAATGTACATCGTGCGGGAGTGATATGGATCATTAAAATAGACCCAACAAATCAAAGAAGTAGGCAACTCGAAACTTTGGATAAAACTTTTTACTGATAAATAATTTTTTCTACATTCTTTTTTTCTTCAAAATATTTTGAAGAAAATGGTAAAAAAATTAAAAATTAAAAATGTGTGGTGGTCGGAAAAAGAAAAACAAATGCGAGTGGTGGTCGGGGAATCATAAGTGCCGGTCGGGTTTTCCAGCAGAATCCTGAGGTGTAATTCTTAAATATAGGTATGTACATATAAGTTAATATAAGACCACCTCTATTATTTTTACGAAGATTTTTAGACAATTTAGTTCTGCAGATAAAAATCCGTTGACAGCTGATCAACCCAATGTTTGGAGAAAGACCTTTCTATATTGCAACGTCACCATGCATGGTCACAGCCCGGCCGTGTTTTGTTCAACCTACCTAAGACTAAGTTGGAAAACTAGGGGTAGGGAAAGTCATCACTGCAAATCAAAAACAGTAGTTTGTAGCAATGTTACACAAATATTCAAAAAAAATCAACCAATCATTATGGCAGGTATTTCTTTTCACGAATCATTACAGAAAATGTAGAATTTTGTCACAACATATTTTAACACGATTGAATGTTTTGCTAACATTATTCGGCTGTCCATGCCAACAGGCGCACTTTGTTTTCAACAATGGAAAGGTCTATATGACTGGTCAGCCAAGGTGCAATTTCTGGCATGTCTTGTTGGAGAGCAGAGCCATTTTATTTTATTTTTTTCCAGACTAAAAGGGTAGCTGTCCCAACAATTTTTCTTCGGATAGTTGAGCTAGCATGGACTGACCCTGATATGTTTTATGCAAGGCTTAAAGACCATCGACTACCCCCCCCCCCAAAAAAAAATGACAGTTCTCTGTGAATCTTAAAATGTATATAAATTTGTTCTCTTAGCCTGCAGATGAAGTTCGTGATCCTTGGGTGTTGAAGAGACTTTGCACTTGCATACAAAACCAGTTGGTCACAGCACCACCTGAGGTTGATCATCTTGAAAAAATCCATGATGTCATTCATCAGGATTGCCCATACAATTATTATAAACAGTTTTAAAGAAGGCAGCACTTCAGACAAATAGTTTGAAGGCTCAGTACAAGTAACCTTAATACTCATAAGCTTTTAGAATTATTAAAAATAATTGTTGATTATTGTCAAACCTTTACTATTTCTGTGAATTCTGTGCATTGCTGTAAGGGTATCATTAAAAGAGAAATTTTTATTTAATTAAAACTTTCAAGCATAAAAGATTTGACAATTTCAAGGGGTGATTTGGTACCATTTTCAGAATTATATATTGATCAAGTAAGTTTTACATTGACATTTTACAATAGCTGTACAATACCATTAAACAAGTCTTGCTATTTATATTATTATGTCCATTTCTTTTAAGGTAATTGTTGGTCATCGGATGAAGGCAAATGTCAACACATGCAAGACTTCTCATCAATACAAGTTGGAATGATGGTAGCTGTATTTGTTGTGGACATCCCACAACAGCCACAAATTGCACAAGTTGTTTCAAGAGAAGACCAGTGAATAGAGGTACACTGGTATTCTGGACAATGGTCAACATCATGGAAACCATCATTCAATAGAAATAGAAAACCAAAGAAAGAATGGCTTGATGAAAAGTGCGCCATACTCTGGGATTTCAGCTTGAGTGCCAAAAATTCCACCTTGAGTAAGCACATTCAAACCGATCTGAAAAATAGGTATGCAGAGTATAGTCAATTGGTAAACTAGTCTCCATTGTGTCTTATGAATATAATTGGTCAAGAACAAATCACATGATGTGCTGCAAAGACGATAAGGCCCTACTAGGCCTATGTCTTATTTTTACAAGAAAATGCGCAAATGCCACACGCTACACATGCAGCAACCAATGTACTTTCCCATAGCAACAGCAGGTTCTTGGTACCTAATGTACCCAATGTGTTGTTTTATGGGATTGGTTTTGGACGTCGTATAATATTCCTCATTAACTCTGTATCTGTGTACAGCACAGAGGAAGAGTCCTATATATATAGGGCTATCAAAAGGCAAACAATTTATAAGGGGTGTTGTATAAAACTTCTCCTAGATTCTCCAACTTTTAGGCTGGTTGTTTGCATGATGTTAAAGAGAGGGGAAACTTGTCGATCCTTTGGTCATTGCGTTATATGTCCAAAGAAATGTCTAGCCATACTGAGGGTTTAAACTTGATCATTGCATTATTGTACAAAGAGAAAGCTAGCCATACGCTGAGGAGACTTGTCGAGCCCTTGATCATTGCATTACTGTCCAAAGAGATAGCTAGCCATACTGAGGGTTTAAACTTAATCATTGCATTATTGTACAAAAAGATAGCGAGTCATACTGACGGGTTAAACTTGTCTAGCCTTTGATCATTGCATTGTTGTAGATAGAGATAGCAAGTCATACTGAGGGGTTAAACTTGTCTAGCCTTTGCATTATTGTAGATAGAGATAGCTAGTCATACTGAGGGGTTAAACTTGTCTAGCCTTTAATCATTGCATTGTTGTAGATAGAGATAGCTAGTCATACTGAGGGGTTAAACTTGTCTACCCTTTGATCATTGCATTATTGTATATAGTGAGAGCTAGTTGTACTACGATTCAAATGGAAGAAAGTTTATAACAATAAAAGTATCACTGTTTTAGTGAATCATGCAGATTTTAATTTGACTGTGTGCTGTGTCTTTGTTTTTGTTGGGCTCTTTATCAATAGTCCTGCAAATAAACAACCAACTTTAAATTAAAGACAGTACATATTTAATCTTCACTTCAGTTTGTATAATCCTTGCATTAAATGTAAAAGTTAATGCCTGTAAAGTGCAAAAACAAAATACTGTTATTAAACAAGCAAGAAAGGTATGGTGTCATATTCGTAGATTGCACTATTATCATTTCATAATTGCTTTATGTGGCATTAAATATCAAAAGCAAGTGATTTCCGAGAAGAACATAAAATGACAATAAGACATGCTCCAATTACGTTTTTCTGTGTTATTTATGAAATTTTTTAAATAAAAATGAAGGTGTTACATGTAATTATCCCTAAAACAATTTATTATCATTCTTGTTAACCAACTTTTTATGTACAGTACAAATCCCAATAATAAAGATTATCAGCTTTAATTTGAAACCAGCTTTGTAAGAATGACATTGTTGTTGAGTGCAACCCTGGAGGAAGTCATCCCATGCCTGTGACTCTTGTTACTGTTGTTAGTCATTATAGCCTGAACAAAACTGCATATTTAATTGCAGTGTATAGTTTGTTTATAAATGTAGTATGTATGACTGATTTATGTATTCATCTCATCACCCTGGTGCTCTTTTTAAATAAACTAGCTCTCTGCCTCAGCCAGAATGTTTCATTGGTTACTATGACTGATTTATGTATTCATCTCATCACCCTGGTGCTCCTTTTAAATAAACTAGCTCTCTGCCTCAGCCAGAATGTTTCATTGGTTACTATGACTGATTTATGTATTCATCTCATCACCCTGGTGCTCTTTTTAAATAAACTAGCTCTCTGCCTCAGCCAGAATGTTTCATTGGTTACTATGACTGATTTATGTATTCATCTCATCACCCTGGTGCTCTTTTTAAATAAACTAGCTCTCTGCCTAAGCCAGAATGTTTCATTGGTTACTATGACTGATTTATGTATTCATCTCATCACCCTGGTGCTCTTTTTAAATAAACTAGCTCTCTGCCTCAGCCAGAATGTTTCATTGGTTACTATGACTGATTTATGTATTCATCTCATCACCCTGGTGCTCCTTTTAAATAAACTAGCTCTCTGCCTCAGCCAGAATGTTTCATTGGTTACTATGACTGATTTATGTATTCATCTCATCACCCTGGTGCTCTTTTTAAATAAACTAGCTCTCTGCCTAAGCCATAATATTTCATTGGTTACTTTGGAATCCTTTACTGAACTCTAAATGACCAATCCAGCCTGAAGTGGCAATTCTGTATTTGTTAGTTATGGGTAAATGCAAGTATGGATAAAATCCATGTTTGACCAGGGCCACCCTACATTTGACATAAACAGTCTTTTACTCTAAGGGGCCGTTCACAATTATCAACATTTTCACGAGCGTACAAACCGTACGCTGGGGGGAGGGGGTTAATGCCCGCCGTACGTTTTTTAAATTTTTTTTTAATGTCGATCTGTTTTCTCGCCCGTCGCCACAGCCGACATTGCTCACATCCCATCTACGCCGCAACCGATGCCGAGCGAGCACTGGCGGCCGAGACGGTCGCACCCCGAGCCAGGCAGGCCCCGCATTGCATCCCATGAACGTATTGTGTACAGCATGCGCAGCATTGTAGTCCTACACACGTACGGACGTACATGAACCAAACATGTCAAACCGCGAGTGCAAATTATTGCGCAATTCCCCTTCCGTTCCCTCTAGATCTAGCTCACAGGCATGTGAGCGGGTCACAGAAAAAACGCGGAAAACTTTAGCAAGTGAAATCAGTGTCCGGATTTTGGGTCAGCTCTACAGTCAGAATAACAGGCTTTGTACTGCAGCGTAAACAAAACATTAACAGAAATATATAGGCCCCAATTCTTACTTGGTAACAATGTGTTGTTCGTCCTCATTTTCAATATGTTTTTGTGACATTCCTTAGAAATGTGTTCCACAATTAAAACAAGCGCGATGCGTTCATCACAGACGTGAAAGACCGTGTGCGCCTAGTCTTGGCTCAGGGTGTTGGCTTTTTAATACAGTTTTTAGTACAGCGCCTTCTCTTGGTGGAACGGGATGACGACATGGGTAAGTTTAATGGGACATCGCGCTTAATGAAAACAACGGCTTTAATCAAAGACTAACGCGGGTCTAGCCCCCGACTCACGGGCGTGTTGAAATCAAATCGCATTTAAAGTGATTCCCGATGCTGCCACGGCGGCCGGAGTGATTTCCACGGCGGAGACGAGAAAAACGCGGAGCCCGCAAGAAAAACGCGGAATGGGAAAATAAAAGACGCGGAGGCTAGGTAGGTCTCACATGCCTGCTACAATGCTAGCTACAATTGTAGCATACACACGCAATTGCATATCAGTGCGCATTTTCAACCGGTGTTGTTCAACTATGTAGACTTGTGTGAAAAAAAAATCAATTTTTTTTTCGTACACTTTTAGGGGGGAGGGGGGGGGGGGGCTTGAAAAAGTGTACGGTTTGTACGCTCGTGAAAATTTTGATAATTGTGAACGGCCCCTAACATGTCTAAACAGAGTCAGTCAAACTTAGCCAGTGCTGGCAATATATCCACTATCTATTTGAAACCGTTGATCAATCTCTCATTCCCAGTGGGCACATGACGTTTTAAAGACGTCGTTTTACGGTTGTTATGCAGTCGCTTAGACTAGAGCGGTCGTTACCAAGCCGTCTTTAAGACAACTTTCTTCACATTTTGAACTTATTTCCTACCTTCATAATAACCGAGAAAATATTACCTCTTTACGACGTCGTTTTACGGTCGTTATTAAGTCGTTTGTTTGACTGGTGGTCTCGGTCCAAAAAAGACTTCTTAAAGACGTCTTTCTTCCCCCGAAGAAGCGACCACTCCCAAAAATAAAACTACAAAAAACACGACCTCTTAACGACGTCGTTTTACGGTCGTTATTAAGTCGTTTATTTGACTGGTGGTCTCGGTCAAAAAAAGACTTCTTAAAGACGTCTTTTTCCCCCCGGTGACGCGACCACTCCCAAAAATAAAACTACAAAAAACAGGACCTCTTAACGACGTCGTTTTACGGTCGTTAGTAAGTCGTTTATTTGACTGGTAGTCTCGGTCAAAAAAAGACTTCTTAAAGACGTCTTTCTTTCCCCCGAAGACGCGACCACTCCCAACAATAAAACTACAAAAACACGACCTATTTACGACGTCGTTTTACGGTCGTTATTAAGTCGTTTATTTGACTGGTAGTCTCGGTCAAAAAAAGACTTCTTAAAGACGTCTTTTTTCCCCCGAAGACGCGACCACTCCCAAAAATAAAACTACCAAAAACACGACCTCTTTACGACGTCGTTTTACGGTTGTTATTAAGTCGTTTATTTGACTGGTGGTCTCGGTCAAAAAAAGACTTCTTAAAGACGTCTTTCTTCCCCCCGAAGACGCGACCACTCCCTCAAATAAAACTACAAAAAGCACGACCTCTTTACGACGTCGTTTTATAAATAAATAAATAAATTTGGGGAGGCTAATCATCCTTACTGGCAGCTAAGAGCTGAATTGCGAAGGACGCGGCTACAACGTGTTCGAGAAGCAGGCATGCAAGGGCGCCTCTGGCAGCCAGCCACATCAACCCATTATGACCACGGAGCACAGCCAGAGATCGAAAGTGTTTGATTTTTCCCGAGGGAGGAAAACCGGATGGTCTGGAAAATCCTCGTGGCACAGCAGAGAACCAACGCACAACTCAACTCACATATGGCCCTGGCCGGGTATCGAACCTGGGTCACCTTGGTGAGAGGCGAGCGCTTTACGCACAAGCCAACCATGCCACCCATTTAGGCGTTTATTTGACAGGTATAGTCTCGGTCAAAAAAAGACTTCTTAAAGACGTCTTTCTTCCCCCCGAAGACGAGACAACTCCCTCAAAAAAAACTACAAAAAGCACGACCTCTTTACGACGTCGTTTTACGGTCGTTATTTAGGCGTTTATTTGACAGGTAGTCTCGGTCAAAAAATTACTTCTTAAAGACGTCTTTTTTCCCTCCCGAAGATCCGACCACTCCCAAAAATAAAACTACAAAAACACGTCTTCTTTACGACGTCGTTTTACGGTCGTTATTAAGTCGTTTATTTGACTGGTAGTCTCGGTCAAAGAAAGACTTCTTAAAGACGTCTTTCTTCCCCCCGAAGACGCGACCACTCCCAAAAATAAAACTACAAAAACACGACCTCTTTACGACGTCGTTTTACGGTCGTTATTTAGTTGTTTATTTGACTGGTGGTCTCGGTCAAAAAAATACTTCTTAAAGACGTCTTTTTTCCCCCGAAGACGCGACCACTCCCTAAAAAAAACCTATAAAAAACAAGACCTCTTAACGACGTCGTTTAACGGTCCTTATTAAGTCGCTTATTTGACTGGTGGTCTTGGTCCAAAATGACTTCTTAAAGACGTCTTTTTTCCCCATAAGACGCAAACACTCCATATAGAATAAAACTTAAAAAACAAGACCTCTCAACGACGTTGTTTTATGGTTGTTATTTAGTCGGCTCGTATGTTTGACTGGTGGTGGTCTTGGTAAACAAAACCACCTTGTCTCTTGCTAGTCTCAGGGATATTCTTCTTCTTGTTTTATTTCTACTTATCAATCATTATTAATATGAATATTATAGCATTATGTTGAACCTAACATGCAATAATTAGGGTTCAGAAATGTGTAAGGAGCCGAGGGTGCATGTTTTATACCGAAAGAAATATTGTTGTGTGAAATGTGTACAATTTGAAATGTTTTTCCAGAAAGCGGTGGAAATGTCCCTGGTACTCCACAAACCACCAAACATGTAGGCCTACACACTTTACCAAAAATATATATATATATATATATATAAATTGCAATCATAACAGCGGATTCCTACAATTGGATTGTGCCATATTTTTACAATGTATTTAACGTGTTCAAAGAGATTTTTTCAAGATTCTATGGCTTGGTCCCTGCTGAACTGTACTAAATGACCATTTGACCAGAGTAAACCACAACAAACGAAAACTTGATTACGTGTTCTCACATCCATCCGTTCAAGGCCACAGCCAATGGTCGAATCGTTACTTAACTCGACATCAAGGATATTGACAAAATAGGGAGACAGCCAACATAGGGCTAGATAGCTCAGTTGGTAGAGCGCCGGCACGTCAATCCGGAGGTCGTTGGTTCAAATCCCGCTCTAGTCAATTTTTCCTTGTTCAACCCAAAATCATATATAAAAATACTAAATATAAAATAAGAAAACGAGCACCCCAGCAAAAAAACAAAAACATTTTGGGCATGTCAGCATCTTGGATGTATACACACCATTCATGCCATAATTGTTTTTGGATAGACGGTTTTAAATGTAATGTTGACCTTTGTTGGGCTGCAGAAACTAATTACGAAATTGTTTTGTCTCAAATAACAAACCACAAGGGAAACTGACTGGGTAAATTTTAAATGATTTTGGGTTGAACAAGGAAAAATTTACTAGAGCGGGATTTGAACCAACGACCTCCGGATTGACGTGCCGGCGCTCTACCAACTGAGCTATCTAGCCCTATGATGGCGGTCTCCCTATTATTTTGTCAATATCCTTGTTCGGTGGGTGCCAGTCAGAAGCCATTCAACCGTAGACTGCCGTGTAGCCAAGGATCACACCCAAGTATACGATACAACCTGGGAAGCGGCAGCCAGGGGATCACCATAAGGGGATGCGACTTTTTATATCAGATATCAAATAACAAACCACAAGGGAAACTGACTGGGTAAATTTTAAATGATTTTGGGTTGAACAAGGAAATATTGACTAGAGCGGGAATTGTTTTGTATAACATCTACATCCACATTTACATATATTCTCATTAGTTAACATCCTGTTCAAATCTTAACATTTAGGTAATGCGGTTTATTTTACACGTAGGATGTCCAGTGGTTAAGCTTGTAACATTTTGAAGTAGGCCTATTGTTTATTGCAAGAATAGTTGTAATTAGCCACATGATATTATTACGATGTCAACACTTCCCGTTGAGCACTTGCCCCGTCTTTTTCAAAATGTTTCTCGGGATACAGGCCCTTGTAACCCGACAGTGCTAATTTATTCCAAAATGATTTTCAAAATGTTGAATGCAAAATAAAAAGATTCACAGCTATCTGAAACTAAATACCGTAATTTCCGGAATATAAACCGCCCGGCGTATAAACCGCAATGCTCCAAAATATGGAAAAAATATTTAGGTGTCAGCGTATAAACCGCGCGGGCGTATAAACCGCGGCCAAAATGTTTTAAAAAACTAACCTCAAAACACGGAAGTGAAGTTCGCAAAACTGCGTATGGTAAGCTTTGGCGATATTGCTTTTTTTCATTCACGATACATCGTCAAAAATATATCGCGATATTCGATGATATCGCGGTTAATTTGTGACGTGAGTTGATGAGGGAACCCACTTCAGATTTAAAAATAGTGTTAAAACTGAAGTGCCGCGAATTGGTTATTGATGTAAGGAAATTTGATAAAGGCTGTAAGGCTCTCCATTCTAGCCATGGTTTTATTCTTCATATTACCCGAAGCACCACGAGCGCAATTGGCACAGGCTGATTGGCTGATTCCTGACCGGCCGCTTTCCGATTGGCCGATCGCGCGAATAATTATGACGTATTGCTTCTCACAGCTTTCGGATTGGCCGATCGCGTGAATAATTATGACGTAGTGCTTCTCACAGCTTTCCGATTGGCAGATCGCGTGAATAATTATGACGTAGTGCTTCTCGCAGCACTGCCATAGTATTCATCACCTCGATCCCGCAGATGTGCTTGCATGCTCCTAACGTGGTAAACTTTATAGTTAGGGGCTGAAGGAATGGCGGCGTGTAGCTGTGGGAACGAAAAGGCAAGGGAAATTCCCTTTGTGAGAAATCATGCACCTCGTGGTCGGAGGAACGTTTTTATACATGTACGTGTACGTGCGTGAGTAATACCGCACAGTTTTCGTTTGTTTGATGTTGGTCTGTATGAGACCGTCTGTTCGGAGATATATCAGCATATGGAGATCGCTGGGATAAATAGACAGGGGACCAGTCTAGTCTAACTCGAGTTTCGCTGATTGTTCATCTCTGAGGGGTGACTGAACTCTAACAATAGGGCGGTTGATAAACGTTTTATAAAGGCAACACGGAATACAAATGAGGCGGGATTTTCAACAGGCATTTTCAACAGGATTTTGTCACCACACAGGCATGTTTTGCAGGATTTTTTATCGTTTAAGAACATTGTTTTTATTTAGAACATTTTACAAACGATCTTTCTTTATAAAAATGTTTTGTTTTTTTTTCTTCCATATTTATACGTCGGCGTATAAGCCGCCCGGAGAATAAACCGCAGGAGTCAAAAAAAAGTCAAAATCAACGTATAAACCGCGGTTTATATTCCGGAAATTACGGTACGCATTTTTGCAAGTTAACCGCTGACATAGCAAAAGTTAAGTAAAATATAGCGCCCTCATGCCTTTTGTAAATTGAAAAAATTTATCGTCGAATGAAGTTAATTCTTTTAAAAGTTAAATAAAATATGTACGTCGATTTAATGCATCTTGTTAACGCCTCCGAAGGCCTCCGACTTCGTTCTTTGCTGTCTTCTCGGAGGGTCGTCTCCGCACCCAGGCAGTTGTATAGCCCCAGCGGTTCTGGAACCAGGCAGACCCTCGCCGCCCTGGCACGCTGGGTCTTTGCTTTACCGGGGCCTTGTCTGCAGAGCCGCTTCGTGGGTGTCTGAGCGCCTCCGGCCCCCATCAGCCTGCTTCTCCGAAGGCCTCCGACTCCGTACTTTGCTGTGCTCTCAAATCCCAATAATGAGTGTGTAGCTTTTTGCTTGTCAATTTGTAACGCAGCATAGGAATTGCACACAATTTAGTTTCAGATGTCGCGTCAACTACCTGAACTTAGTAAAAAATTCATAATTCCATACATCAAACAGGAAAAAAATTATCCCCCAAAATGTTGAATTTTAACATTTTTTTACTGTGCTCTCAAATCCCAATATGATTGTGTAGCTTTTTGCTTGTCAAATTTTAACGCAACATAGGAATTGTACAAAATTTTGTTTCAGATGTCGCGTCAACTACCTGAACTTAGTAAAAAATTCATAATTCCATACATCAAACAGGAAAAAAATTATCCCCCAAAATGTTGAATTTTAACATTTTGTTACTGTGCTCTCAAATCCCAATATGATTGTGTAGCGTTTTGCTTGTCAAATTTTAACGCAACATAGGAATTGTACAAAATTTTGTTTCAGATGTCGCACCAACTACCTGAACTTAGTAAAAAATTCATAATTCCATACATCAAACAGGAAAAAAATTATCCCCCAAAATGTTGAATTTTAACATTTTGTTACTGTGCTCTCAAATCCCAATAATGATTGTGTAGCTTTTAGCTTGTCAAATTTTAACGCAACATAGGAATTGTACAAAATTTTGTTTCAGATGTCGCGTCAACTACCTGAACTTAGTAAAAAAAATCATAATTCCATACATCAAACAGGAAAAAAATTATCCCCCAAAATGTTGAATTTTAACATTTTGTTACTGTGCTCTCAAATCCCAAAATGATTGTGTAGCTTTTTGCTTGTCAAATTTTAACGCAACATAGGAATTGTACAAAATTTAGTTTCAGGTGTAGCATCAACTACCTGTACTTAGTGTGCAAAGGGTATTTCCATACTTAAAACAATATTTGCTCAGAATGGAGATAGTTTGGACCACGAAAATAAGTACCAATCATTTTCTTTTTGCTGGAAAAACAAAAAACATGTTCAAAACAATGTTTTATGGGCTAATACTTGGCATTTCTTGCCCCACATGTGCCTCTTTCTCGTGATCTTCTTGGTAATTGTCTTTATGAAAAATTGTTTATAACGACTTATAACGGTTCTGAGCTGGTTAGAATAATGTAACCGACTGATTTTTGACTGGACACCAATTTCGGTATGTTAACACCTCGGTATGTTCCTCCATATATAAGACGTATTTCTTCCCACCAGAAGGCTCATCCCCGCCAAGCCAAAAACAACATATTAAACGTCGTCTTTACAGCCTCTATCTCAGTATAGTATATGTGGTTAAAAGGACTTTTCAAAACGCCTTTATCCCACAAAAAATTATTCTTCATTCCACCCGCTCAAAACAGCGAACAAAACAGTGTGTAATAAATTAGAAAGTCGTTTGCGGAAGGGGGAAATCCCAAAAGGGAGCGACCTCGCTGATTTCTTTTTTATGTGCATGCCTGACGCGTAACCTTATTGGTAAAAAAACGCGCGCCTTTACGTGTGAGCGTGGTACACCCACCTCAGCATGCTGCAGAGAGACAGAGCAGCACGCGGGTGTGTGCACGCACTACGCTGAATAGATACAGATCAGCAGGTCAGAGTGTCATCAGCGCACATCAAAACTTATTGAATTAAGTTTATTTGTTTCTGATTTTGCGACAAATACTTTCTCTTGTATTTCCTGGACCAACTTTTCGTGAAACAACATTAGAGAGCAATACATCAGTCAAGGTATGTACCTCAGTGTCTATTTAACAAAAGTCGTGATGGTTGGGATCTTTTTATGTCCTGCTGTTTTAAACTTTTGTTGCATTGTGCCATATTGCCCGAATAACTCTTATTTTAAAATAGTACATGTCGTGTAGGCCTATTTAATATGTTTTTGAGCACACCAATGTCAAGCCATGTAACCTATACATGGAGAGGTGGTAAAACCATGTAAAACTAAAGTTACAGAACTTGATGTGAGACCATTGCATCAATTCAAAATGAACTTAAGGAAGTCCCCGAAATAATTTCATTTTTGAGTTTCCTGATCGCTGCGCTGGCGACGAACATTTTCCGTTTTCAACGTACTTGAATTCTACTGCCATGGTCAGATGGGGTGCGTAGAAACCTATATTTTTCCAAATAGCATCGGTTTTATGGTCCCAAATGCCCCTTGCTGAAGTTCTAAAGAGTTTAAGAAGATAAGACCAATAATTTTGGGGTGGATTTTTGTTTCATAAAAATGTGTTGTTTTTCAAATCTGAATGTGTACAGAAATCGGAAGTTGAAGTAGGATAGGCATTATTTGGAACTATTGTCTTCAAATTCAATAAGAAATTCAACCGGGGTGTCATAAAAGGGATTTTTTTCCATCAGGGGTGTGTCCCCCACCATGATTATGACATCACTGAATTAAGGAAGAATGAGTTGGACTGGAGGAGAATCAGAATCCATTGCTTGTTAATGTTATCAAGATTTGGAGTAAAAGCTCCAAGGTTTCATTTACAAAATTAATCTGTCTGACTATATAGAGTGAGTTGATGCTTTTCCAACTATACTGTATATACTGTTTCAGATTTCAAATTCAGATCCTTTGGCGTGTGTTTTTTTTTTTTTGCCACATAGGCCTAGTATCAATAAATAAAAGACATATCATATGACTCAAGAGTGATCAACTTTATTAGACATATATAGTATAGATAAAAACAAACATGACACTGCAGAGGTATCCATTTTAGAAGCAGCTGGAGCTTGTAGGCAAAAATGGTCCATAAAGATTTGCATTAAGACAGAGAATAACAATTACAATTTGGTGAACCAAAGGTCTGTGGTCAAGTCGAGAACAAAATATTATAATACGTCTCATGCACAGCACATACTCGAAAAGAAAATTTAAGTATATAATTCAAAATAAACGGACCAAGGACGAAAACAAAACAGTGGATTAAATTAAACAAACTAACAGTAAAACAACGGTCTTGCAGCTATGGCAGCTATGGTCTGAGAACCGACCGAAACTGAGTAATCACACCCAGGGGATCACATCGAGGGGAAAACAGGCCGTGGAAATGGGAAATGCGGGCGAGGATCCCGGAGGAGACCACCCATTCCCGGTCAACACGGTAATACTAATACCAGTTAATAGATCATAAGTACTGTACATTATGCATCAAGGTTGTAGCCACGCAGGTCTTAACCGGCACTAGCTCTCCCTTGCCAACCGCCACACAGACTAAATGAACATCCATACCAACTGGCTCAAAATGCAGCAAAAAATATAATGAATGAACTACCTCTTTTAACGCGGTCGGTTACAAGTTTAGCATGAACGGAAACATGATTAAATAAAACACCCTTTCTACCCAAACGAAGCTGACAGTTATAAACAATAAAGTTGGAGATTTTTTATTTTTTTGTGTACAGCCCCAGACACCCAGGCCAGACCTGGAAGAATGATTGACACTCCTATTGAGATCCAATTACTCTTATCTTGATCCTCTGCAGTTATAATACTCTTGCTTCACTCAAAAGACAAGCAGTGTGTGTGGTGTCAGTGTGTGGTTTTTGTGACCTGGTTTTGTGACCATTAGGAGTGGGTGTTTAACCTGGAAAGTGTATTGACATCTGCTGGCTTCTAGTTTTCGGTTTAATTATGAATAAGATATGAATTATCACTATCTTATTTCGCATGTCATTAGCCAGCAGTGCTTTGAAAAAGTCAAGCAGCGCTACAAAGTCTGGGAGCTTGTCAGTGTCGCGGACTTCATCATCATCTAGCAGTACGTCAGTCACCAACACTTCAAGATCTGGGAGCAGTGGATCAGTGGGAACTTTTCCTCTGTCTGATGCAAGTAAGTTTTGCATAATGTTAATTTATTCTGGACTGAAATTAGTTACCTGTTTTGAAATTTTTTCACATAACTCAATTTAATTTAATACCCCCAAACCCCTCTTTTAGTGCCTGAAAATTATATGAGAGTGCTAACTACTCGTATTCATGAAACTGTACAGGGATTGAAATATCCATCGGATCACTGGACTGAGTACAGTGATCCGAATGCCGGTCGACTAAACTCTTGATGACACTAGTCACTTTTTACACAGTGGGTAAAAAACTATCAAAAAAAATTGGTTTTCTTTTTCTAAATCAGGTGAGCTAAAAAGCAACATCATTTCTAGAATGGCAATTTTTGAAGGAGGTGGTTTCAACCTCTGCCCCGACAGGGTAAAAAAAAAACTTGTGTATGTACTCGATTGATTTGTGAGGAACTTTCTTGTGGTCTTTAGTAAAATTTTTGTCTTTTACCCCAGAGTTTTACCTGAAATTTCACCCCAGGTTTGCTAATACTTGTCCTTGTCAAAATGTATTCAACTCAAAAACTTTGTTTGTATCTGTTCATCTAAAGGATTTCAGAAGAGAGTTATGCATCAGCTTGTTGAAATAAAGGAGATAATGAGCCAGCTGTTATACCAAAGTCAAGGAGTTACCACAATCGGTGGAAATCAGGAGAGTATCCTTAAAGAACCTTTAAAAACCAGAGACGAGTTCACGGCCCTGGAGGAGAAACTGCTTGAACCTCAACACCGCACAAATTTGGTAGGAATCTTTATCTGCCAAACCCCTTTTTACCACAAACACTTGTATGGGATTTGAGGCATTGCATGATGGTGAGGTACTAATGGGGTAACACGTGTATGTCTAATTGCTAGTGTAACACTTAAAAAAAGGGACACGTTGCCTTGAATCGGGCAAGTTGGTCTAATAAAAAACGTTTGTAATCGTTTGTTATGAAATGCATATGGTTAGAAAGATGTTTTAAAAGTAGAATACAATGATCCACAAATAAAAGTCGAGAGTAGATATTCCTCTTTGGGCTGTAGATACAGAAAAGTTCATTAATATTACAACTGTATGGCTATTACAAAGATGTCCAGTGAGATATGTTCTCACTCATGGTCCTTTCCCAGCTTTTCCTGTCATCAGGGATCCATTGTTCCCCTCAATTGTTCTAGGTCCCACTATAGCACCCTCAAAACAAGCTCACACTCCAACATATGTCAATGTTCGCTCCAGCAATGTCATTAGCATTCACGAGGTTTAGTGGTCCAGTTGCTATTGCCATAATCAATTGTTATGTTGACTCGTTTGTTTTAAAGGTTGCCTACTGCAGACGAATTGGTGGAAGTGACATGAAAGACATGGTGCGAAATGTACTGAACAGGTATGTCTATTTTAATCACTTCTAACTGATAAGTTACAATAACAAGTAACTAATAACTTAGAGACAAAACTTTGAACGTCTTCTGTAATATCTTACTTGGATGTTCATTTTGGTAACTATAATTTATACTGAACAGATAGATATGTTTCCTGAACTGTGGTGACTTGTTATTATCAAACTTTAACAGGATGATGATGACTCCTACCCTCCAAATGGAGTTTAACATGAAGGGGCTGAACAAAAAGAAGCTGGCGTTTGGCAGAACTGCTTTATGTGCAGTAATTGAAGGTAATCAACTGTATTTGAAAAGTCATATTCAATAAAACAGTTACAAAAAATGTTAATGCAGAGAAATTGAATGTCTGCAAAAAATAAATGGAAAGTAGGCTTGGTGCAATATAAGAAATGTATGAAGGAGTTTTCTGGTTAAATGCTCCACTTTCTTACTAAATGGAGGTAGAACTAGTAGTAACCAATCTAATCTGATCGGAAATTCCAAGAACTGATCAACGAAACAAATGTCGGGAAATGTGCGTAACCGATCGGTTATCGAATCTGTTTCCTGATTAGATACTTGTTGATCTCCTTTTGCTTTAACACCGAGAATAGCTTTTTTTAAGCCGTCTGGATAACTGATCCGAGGCAAAATAAACATTGTAGGATCTGATACTTTGCATGGTGGAATACAATCAAGCGAGGTTTGGGGAGATGCCATGCAAAAGGTGGTTCTGAGAAGAACTGGTGGTAAACAACTTGATGTTACGATCAGAAACACACAGCTCGGAAATATATTTATTTGGGTGGTGCCTCCGCAAACCTCACACGGTTAATCAGCATGGTTACTTGCCATCTGAAACACATCAAGCACATTCACTACAGGTGCTTGAATACATTTCTCAATAGTTATTGATGTACCAATTATTTATATTTGTGGGTTTCTTTGTGTTAATTTGCAGAAAGTGTTGTTGCATCTCACACCACCACAGTGTCGGCTGTCAGAGAGAGGATCACCAAATACCTCAAATATTCATATCAGCGACAAGAGAAAAAGAATCATTAATAATAATAACAATAAAAACTGGATTGAAAAAAAAAATGTGACCTGTGACATCACATGATTACAAAAGAGCCACAGAGCGCACGTGGACTTCCTGCAGGCACAGTTTGTACACAGCTCAATTGAAAAATACAACAAATCGTATGCTTTCATGGAGATTGCACTGTCCGATTTGTCTCAACTTTTGATATGAAGAAAGGGGGACACATCTCAAAAGCTGTACAGCTGTTGCTTTTGTAACTCTTGAATCTATTGGAAAACTATGACACAAAATGTACATTTACCCATTTGGCTGTCTTGCCTGTCAGAAAATGCATTAGAATGTACAAAGTCACTATTTCTGTAAACAAAGGTAACATGGCTTAAAGCGCTAAAATACCAAGGACTCAAAGTGTTCATTGGAGCATACATTATTGTATGCTTTGTTAAACCCATGCAAGGCATTTTCTATTTAGTTCATATAGGCCCTATGTAGGCAGGCAGTTTAAAAATGTTCAGTAATTCATATTTCATGATTATCTTCATTAAAATACATCTTAGCCTTTGTAGTTTATAAAACATGGAGACTGTACATGAACTATGGGAACCTTGGGAGAGGGGGAATTGCTAAAGGCAGGACTGGATGTATTAGTTTAAGAAGGAATCTGGTAATATTTCAATATAAAAGAGAAAAACATCAAACAACTCAAAAAGAATGAAAACCACTCGTAAAACTAATTTATATTTGAAGGGAGCACTCCTTATAGTACCTCCCTTTACGTTACTACTCGAAAGAGTGTAGATTTGGTAGAGAGTTGTTCACTCCTTCACACAAGAGAGTAAATATTTACTTTGTATTACTTGAAATTAACATTTGATTTTGTGTTTGAATCAATTTCAGAGTTTTTATTTGGTATCAGGAACTTGTATACAGACGTCTATATGTATAATATGGACCAAGACTTGCATAGCGTTCATTCGTGACAGTTAAAACGTGATACTAAGACCATCTAAGACAATGTCATTTTGTTAAGGGGTGAGACTGGCAAATTGTCAATTCATTGAGTCTTTTACTCATTTCCCGTTGATATCATAGTCAATAAATGTCGTCAATTTACCTGTACGACATTTCTTACATGTTAAACTATGAACCAGATGTGTTTGAAAGTTATTGCTGGGGGCCTTAATCTATAAGAGTATGTTGAGTATATATGAAACATTTGTTTGTTGATTGGTTTGCCCAATTTGGTTCGTTTTAAACAGAGTGAACTGTTGTAATACTTGCTTTTAAATGTGTTGAACATTTGGTGAATAAAAAGTCATCCATATCATGAAATTTAATGTACGCATCTTACTGAAATTTAGGTCTTTTCCGATGACTAAAAAGACGATCTTTCCTGACAAATACACGACGCATTTTCTTAATAAGTAAACAACTTTTTGTGGTCAGAAGAAGACTTTAATAAGAGAAGTATTCTAGTTGTCAAGAAAAGACGTCATTCAGTTGTTGATAATTGACGTCATTTAGTCTTAAATAAAAAGACGTAATTTAGTTATAAAATAAATACGTCTTTTAGTTGTCGGAAAAATGGCGTCTTTTGGTTTTGCATATACGACCAAAATAAGACATTTATAGGACGTCAGAAGAAGACGTCAATTAGTCGTCAAAAAAAGACGTAATTTAGTTGTCAAGACAAGACGTCAATTAGTCATCAACAAAAGACGTCTTTTAGTTGTTGGAAAAGGATGTCTTTTGGTTTTGCATACACGACCTAAATAAGACATTTATAGGACGTCAGAATAAGACGTCAATTAGTCGTCAAAAAAAGACGTAATTTAGTTGTCAAGACAAGACGTCATTTAGTTGTCCAGAAAAGACGTCTTTTAGTTGTTGGAAAAGGACGTCTTTTGGTTTTGCATACACGACCAAAATAAGACATTTATAGGACGTCAGAAGAAGACGTCAATTGGTCGTCAAAAAAAGACGTCATTTGGTTGTCATGACAAGACGTCATTTAGTTGTCATGACTAAGACGTCATTTAGCCGTCAAGAAAAGACGCAATTATTTCGTCATAAAAAGACGTCTTTTAGTCGTTGGAAATAGACGTCTTTTGGTTTTGCACACACAACCTTAATAAGACATTTATAAGACGTCAGAAGAATACGTCAATTAGTCGTCAAAAAAAGACGTCCTTTAGTTGTCATGACAAGACGTCATTTAGTCGTCCAGAAAAGACGTCTTTTAGTTCGTCATGAAAAGACGTCTTTTAGTCGTTGGAAATAGACGTCTTTTGGTTTTGCACACACAACCTTAATAAGACATTTATATGACGTCAATAATTTATGTGTATAAGACGTCTTACAGACGTCGTGTGCCCACTGGGTTGGTTCTCCTTCTCTATTAATACTTTGTACTTCAAACGGTTCTAAAGCCCTCAGTTCCACGTGTCCCATTAAATACCGTTCTTTCAACTTTGGCCTCATTGAAAGGCACTTTTAATTATAGGGCAATTTTGACTGTTTGGGGCTGGTGGGGGTGGCAGGGATGGGGTGGTTGAGGAAGATGGTTGTTGGTGGTGGGCAGGGGGTGTTATGGGGTCGGGGCGGTTTGGGATGTAGAGTAGTTCATAATGTAGCTTTTTTAATTACAGCGCAACTAAGTCTGTTTAGGGGGCGCTGGGGGTAGGGGTCTGGGTTGGTTGTTGGATTGATTGTGGAAGTGGTTGGGGAGCAGGCGGGGCGGGGGATTGGGGGATGGAGTGGGGGCGTTGAATTGGGGCGGGGGGGGGGGGGGGGTGAAGAGCAGTGTACAATGTAAGTCTTTGGAAGGTACTTTTAATTATAGGACAATTACATGTAAGTCTGCTTGGTTGGTGGGAAGGGGTGGGGATGAAGGGATGGTTTCTGTAGAGGGTGGGAGGGGTACGTGGGGGTTAAGGCGGGGAAGTAGAGGGCAGGCCGGGAGTGGGTTTGGGTAGGGGTGTAAGGAAGGGGAGTTAGAGAAGGGATTTTTGTTGTCTTTAAGCCCACCGCACCACCCCCCTCCCGGCCACACCAACCCTTATCCCAAGACACACCACCATCCCATCCCACCCCAACATACCAAAAAGAATTTATGCAAACAAAGTTGTCAGAATTGCACTTCAACAAAACTTCAACCCACACTGTGCAAACAGATTCACATAATTCAAAGCTTTAAACAGATTCAGTAACTAGAATTCAAGCTAATCCCTTAAAAACCACAACCATGACAAACCCCCCCCCCTCCAACCCATATTCACTGCCACTCATTTACACAGCAAAAGTCATATTACAAACTTTTTGTTATGTACAGTTTAAACAGTAACAATACAACAGGCTTTCAACATTACAAGATTCCCCTCCAAAAAAGGCATAACATGTACATTACACAAAACAGTCGCTGAAAATGGTTGTGCACAAACGAATGGACATTTTTATCTTCTTTTTCTTTCTGTACAGTCTCAGTATTAAACAACAAGGGCATGAAAATTACATGTCTGGACCTCTGCAAAAACCAATAGACATCAAACAGTCACTGACAAAAGGTAATTCCCACCCGGACCCAGAAAAACCTGTGGAGGGTTCTGGTGGAGAGTTCTGGTAGAGGATTACATGAAGTTTGACCGGATTTGACCGAACGGTTCTTAATCTTATGTAAAAAAAAAAAAAAGTGCCTTCCGCGATCGTCGCAATGTTAGCAAAGGGTTTTAAAACAATAATATTACTCCAGCTCATAATTCCATATTTATTTGACTGAAGTATCAAAGTATTAAAGGAAGCTGATACACTATAATATTTAAAGGCATCATGTGATAAGGTATGAATTTCCTTTCCTACTGTAGTACCACACAGCTATTTAGTGTACCTTAAATGATAGTAACAGTATTTTACAAATATATCGCGGTTAATACTACAGTATGTCCTTGTTTCTAAGCGCTACATTATTTATCCTGCAAAATATGCAGAGCTATGTTTTGAACTATATGACCCCTCTAGTAGCAGTACCCTGTAGCATATTTCTTTACATAGCACCATGAAATGGTTTACAAGGTGCTGTGGCACAATAAGCAGCCAAACCAGACCATGACTTGAACCCACACTCTGCTGATCAGAAACATCAGAACCCGAGTCCTGTGTTCTTATCCACTCGGCCAGGACCCGCCATTACATGTATGTGTGGTCCAACTTACTGGACTCACAAACAACCTTTTAACATTTGTCAGGCCTTCATTTTAATAAATCTGAGGAGAGCTGTAAATTGCTCTCCTTAAATTAAGAAAGTGAATTAAGGAGAGCGATTTGAATTTACTGCGCATGTGCATGAGAATAGGCGATAACAACAAATCCGGAAAAATCTAACGCTAAAAATTTTGTCCGGATTTTGGGCAAAGCCCGAATTTGTGGTGTCCGGAATTTGGGCAAGTTGACTCGTGCGTCAGCGCCGCACTCTGTGAACCCCTCGAGGCGTTATTGGGACCATAGATGGGACCGGGGACGAGTAAATAGGAGGAAAATACTTTTACAAAAGATGAAATCAGACGTATAGTGTCTTAAAAAAACAAAAAATATAATCATAATGATCTTCCGAAATAATCCACGAAAATATGAACGGAGCAGTCTGAGTCATGACGTTTTCAATGGTTTTTGTTAAAAGAAATTTTGATGTTTGGGGTCTTTACCTGTGTTAGTGAATCATTGGGTTAAGTGTTGCCTTTTGGACATTGAAAATTGTTCTTGAAACACATCCTAGAAGATCACAAACCAAATTATTTTGGAAAAATAATGTAAGACGTCAACTCAAACGTCGTCGACGATCCCCTTACACGTGTGTGACGCACACTCATTGCATGAATTATCTCAAAGTTTCTTCCAGGTCATAGTTCAATGCGTAAAAATATCTCCAGCCGTAAAACACATTAAACAAATCGAAGAACTGGCGCTGTTGCCTATGAACGTGGATAGTGACGACTGGTGAAAAAAGTCTAACGTTTCGCGGGTATCCACACAACACACCGTGCGTTGTTGTCAGTAGACTTTTTAATGTCTCCACACATGTTCCTTTGCTGCAGCAGTAAACATACATGTACATGTACTACGGTCAAACTGTACCGCGAATGAAGCGGGGAATGAGACAAGTCTACACATATCATTAGATCTAGCTGCACACAATACACGACGCACATGGAAGAAATAAATCACCGCATGGTGGTCCGGCCGCCGCCGGGCCACAATTTATTTACGAACGGTGAAATAAAGGTAAAATTAACGGGGGGAAAAGAAAAAGCGTGCAATCTTTAGATGTTGCCACTGCCAACTCCGAGATTCAAGCGGCTTATTTTAATCAACAATTAGGGTTTTGAAAAAACATGCTCTTGTTAAATTTGTAAGGAGCGCTTTTTTTTGCTCTCCTTGGAAAACATTAAGGAGCGCGGAGGAGCGCGAGCGCGATCGCGCTCCTTTAAAATTATGGCATGATTTGTATATTATCTAGAACATGGAGGGTCCGAGTGAACAATCATGTATTTATTGGTACTACTGTACACAATTCTAAATAAACAACCAGGGTGGACATAAACTGCACCACAATCCATCAAAGACCTCAATAAAATATTCTTAACTCACCTGAGGTACGCAGGAAATGTTGCTGGTTAATATGGTTGTATGATTGTGTGAGTCACAGGCTGGATTCTTAGCAAGGCTCCACATGAACATGTTGGTATTAAAGCACTCAACGCCAGTTCACTGTCTGTTGAGTCTCACCCAATTCCGAAACAGAAAATTTGCATCAAACTGATCACCAAGCTCATCTATTGGAAAAAACCAAGATGTTTACAAGAAAGTAATTAAAATTAATATTACAATAACTGTTGCTTCTAGTAAAACTAATCGCTGTGCAGCTACATAAATGAAAAAGAAAGGTCATGTTTGGTAATACACAAATGCACCACAAGCATTTCCTGACTATCAAACAAATGATACATGTAGGTTTTTACAAGTTTGGAGTTGATATGCCAAGTCCTTCTTGAACTATCTGACAGTTTTTCTTTAGTTTTAAAGCCATGATAACCTTGACATTAGATATGGGGGATGTACACAAACTATAGACTTTAGAGGGATCCCAAGACCAATCCGCACACCCAAAATGGAGTTGATATGCCAAGTCTTTCTTGAGTTATCGATCAGAAAGCATTTGGTTTGTTTTAGCCATAATGACCATGTGACTTATAAAGCTTTTTTTAATACACACTTGGCATTTTGCACAACATGTTATGACAATTAATGAAGTGGGGTACACCCTAGCTAGCCCACCTTGTTGGGCTGTTATGGCTCTCTTTTAACATCGGTCTTATACATTACACCATTACGGCTCACCATCCATACATGTCTAAAACGCTAAGTTTTCAAAGTATGAGCAAGTCGTACCAATTTGGTTTCAAGTTTTGCCCACTTATAAACATCCCATACTACTCCAACCATAGCTAGTGGGAAAAAGTTCAATGAACTTTGTCCGCATGTCGATGTTTGAATAGCCAATTAATCCAAGGCTGTGTATATAGTACAGAATCCACAGGCGTGCGCCACATTGTGCAGCTGTTCTTTACTCGGCTCGTGAACGTGTACTGAGTAAGAGACTAAAGCCAAGTTTTCTTATGAATATGGTAATTTCAACGGCCAATCACAGCGTGCGGAATATAATGGTCAGCAGCAAATATTAAGACTTGTTAAACCATTTTACGAACTTAAAAATAATATCTCTTTGGGATGTTACCACCGTATCCCTTGTTCATTGTGGAAATGATTTGTTTTGACTCGCCCAGCGGTCTAGTAAAGAAAGGGTTTCGCCGGCGCCGCTGATTTCATTCGCATTTGGGCGACTAAATATATACCAATAACACATCAGGGTTCGACCTTATAAGCCAATTATCTTCAAAACTGTACTTTAAACTATAGGGTATATCGTTTGTTGCGTTCTGTTTGATCGTATACTCTGCCTTAATTAATATCTAAATTGTTTATCAACAATATTGGCATATAGGTGTACAGAGCCAAAAAGGTTAAAATTTCCAGCATAAACAATACTGCTTTAAAAAAATGACACTATCAAATTAAGATGATTTTATACAGATGATTTGTTTTATTGTAACTGTAAAGGGAGTGTCCAATGATCAACGTCTAATTCCCCATATCAATAGCAACGAAAAAGATAGTAGAAATCCACAAGCCCCCCCCCCCCCCCCGGCCCCCCCCCCTTTTTGGGGACGGGGAATTGACTATTGGCTATTTAAACGTGGAGTGAATATACAAACTTCAAGGATAAAAACTCAAACAACATAGTCTAACGTGGAGGTTTTCTTGAGTACTATAATAATATACGGTGTACGAGGCATATACTTCACCAAGTTCAAACACATGGATCTGTATACAACCACTACATAAAAATCAGACACAGATCCTTCTACACTCTAAAAAATCTCTGGTGAAAATTTCCTGGTGAACCATATATGTGACCCGCTCTGCGAAAAAGGCCCGTAAGTCGCGCTATCTCTTAAGCACGCAAAGGGCTCGTCAATGTTGAAAAGGTGAAAATTTCTTACTCGATGTGATTTTTTTTTATCCCATTTTTGACATCGTTGATGTCCACTCTTTCATAATTTGTAAGATTGAATGTTCATTTTGATCAATAAAGTTGGAAAAACCTGTGTTTTGTGTACAATTTGTTCGTGGTTTGTACGATCGGTGTCCGTGGAGTCAGTGGAAAATTGCGTCTTTTACACATCTGACACGACATTATTTGGAACGCCCCTATTATAAATTTGGTATCATCTGAAAGCGGAGGACGTCGTCTTTCTAAATTTAGACATAGAAAAGGTTAGAGGTCAAAATTAAAAGCAGGGTCGGTAATTTAATGACACGTAGACATAGAGCGCTTGTTACTAGGGGCGTGTATCTTTTCTATCACGTGCACACAGTGTAGTGCACCGATTGGTCAATGTGCGCAAGGATCCAGTGCGCGCATGCGCTGTGAATGATATCGGTTGTTTATTCTGTCAGGTGACTGTCATGTGACTGTCTATGTTGTGCGTGCCACGCAAAAATAAAGCGCATTACCTGTCGACTGTGTTCAACTCAACTGACTTGTACTGCTCTGAGCGAAAAGATTTTGAGAATTATTTACCACTTTAGCCAAATAATTTTACTTAACCTTAGCCAACTGCTATTATATATTTTTCGTTTATTTTGTGCTTAATATGGGTTCAAAGGATCAGTGTCTGGCTGAGGCTTTGAATGATCTCCGTGATGCCAATCTTGCTAGGGAGGAGAGAGACATGGTTGGCTTCGTGGAAGATTACTTCGTTAACTTCCGATGTGAAGATGACGATGTGGAATCAGAAAGCAAGTTTTTAGCCCAAAGATTATTTCAAAGTAGATTAATCAACTTCAGATTTCAGTAAGAAGGCAAACTACCTTGACTGTGTTAGATTTTAAAGGAAATATTCCAGTTTTAAACTAAAGTATTTTTTGTCCCCAAAATGTTACATTTTTACCCCAAAAATACTTTTAATCATGAAAATACAAGCTAGCTGAAGGGTTAAATGAATCGGCCCAAGCTGTTGCTTTAAAAATACGAAAAAGTGGGATTTATTATTTTTTTTCCAAAAAGCTCTTGTTTTCACCCAAATTTTTTTAATTTAAAATCATATGGTTTTCTAAAAAGTCCAGTTGGCATAAGGATTACTTCCAAAAGTTAAAAACTAACCAAACTGGTATAAAAACTGGTAGTAATAATGACTAAGTGTGTGTTTGCAATTTTAAAGATAAGAAAAAGGTTACGAAAAAGCACAATATGCAAATTAGTTCAAAAAGTGCGAAATAGACCATTAAATAAAAAGAACAAATATTTTGAACTTAATAAGTCATATTCAACAATTGGTGAAAATTTCAGACGAATAGTGTATTGGGAATGTGCTCGTTGTTAGGGTCTATCATAAAAACTTTGTACTTAAATAAATTAAAATACAGTGTAAAGTTTACAAGGCTGTTTCTCCTCGACCTATTTTGACCAAAATGGCAAGAATTTGTATGCAAATTATGGTATAACTCTGGATTGCAAAATGCTACAGACTTCTAACATACACCAAATTAAAGCTGAGAAAAGGCCCTTTCCAACCATGTATCTAACTCAAAAATAATTTTTTGCATAATAAGGGCCTTTTTCGCAGAGCGGGTCACATATTAACATTATACTGGTTATCACCAAACATATCAACATGATACTGGTTATGATAAAACCATGCGTATTATCATCCTGGTTTTAGTTAAATTACTTCAACATAATTCTGGTGAAATGCTGTGACGTGGCCGTCTTCCCGTTTCTGATTGTTACATCCAGCGCTCGCGCGTGCGTACCCAGCCGGCCCCGCCAGCAAAACCGCGCCAAAAAACTACTTTCTCCAAGTCTGACGATCTGATCGCACCGTACCGATCAACAATGGATGAATTCGTTTCGGAGAAGCTGGAGGAGTGGAATTTGTCCACATTGAAGGTAAATATTATGCAATTTCTTTTTATTTTCCCCAGATTATGAATATGAAGCGGTCGAACGTCGCGAAGTGTAACGTTAACAACGTTTCTGTAGTGTAGGCTAGGAAAAATGTGCACAGAGCCGTTTGGCTATAGTATAACGTTAGCCCCCCCAAAATGGCCAACCTTATGCCCTACAAACAGGGCTGTAAAATGGCTGTTTTTACATCTGCCAGTTTACAGCCCTGCTTTCGCACATATCGTACATGCCTGCTCTCCATAAAACGCATAATTAACTTCGGATTTGATTTAAAATCTCTCTCAAAATGCATATCATTCAACACCATCGATCGTCAGAGACTGAGAGAATCCATGTTTAGAAAACATGTATCATACATAACGGAAGGGCCCCCGTACGGTACGACGTCGTCGATGACAGACATCACGACACATGATGTCAGGGCGCCCGGCTGATCTGCCAAGTCATTAATATGCATACAATGACGTCACAGGCTAACTTATGTTGCTCATCCAATGCGCTGCTGCATGAAGCTTGCATGTTCATTGGGTGAGCCACATAAGTTAGCCCGCGACGTCACCTCATACATATTTATGACTTGGCAGATCAGCTGGGCACCCTGAGTTCTCACGATTAATCATAAGTAAGATGGCGGCCCCCAGCCACGACGAACTTCAATACGATTTTTGTACACCGTTTTTTTTTGCCATTTTCAAAAAATCACATTTAAATGAAGCCATCATTTGGTGAGCCATGGAATGTACCATAAAAATTCCTCATATGTAAGGAATAAAGTAAGGTAGGTTGGAGTAGTATGGGATATTTATAAATCAGCCTAGCTACATAATATGTGGCCTGTCACTCTGTATCCTGGGCCACATAACCATGTGTACAAACAAGAGCGACCTAATAACTTTTGATCTGCTACTTACTATTCAGTAAAAATCAGGATACAGAGCGATGGGCCACATATTATGTACCGGTAGCTAGATCTAGCCCCATAGGGCCAATACACTTCGTGACACATCTAACTCAATCTCCATAGTTTAACATCCTCAATCTCGTTTTTTTTTTTTTTTTTTTACTTGTGCGTAAAGCAATGACCAATACTGTCATAATTGTGGGATCGAGTGACCCGTGGAAATGTTGTCAAACAGGACAACGCGCACAACAACACTGTTGGCCCTATTGGCGCAACGACCATTTATCGACAAGTAGTCAATATTGCCTGGCGCTCACAACTGAAAACATATGGTGGGTACCAGGCAGTATCTTCCACTTGTCGACAAATGGTTGTTGCGCAAACTTGGCCGTTGTTGTAAACAATCATACAACTGTTTCATGTAGTTGATTTCACGAGTTGGGAAGTTGGATTCGGGATTTGTGGGGATTTCAATTTTTTGGATTTAGTGAAAGGCATTGATACCGTCAGTAATTGAGTTTTGCATGGATGTTGCATTTCATTTTTGGTCGTTACAATAGTTAAAGCTGCATTCAATATGTTATGCTGGAACCAAATTTCTTGTTTAAGAACTGTGGTGTTTCACTGTAGGCCTACTATGTAGTTAAAAAGGGGTTGGCAACATGGCGTTTATTTTTAGAACATGAATTAACATGAAATAAATATTTCCAAAATAAATGTAGGGGATGGGCATTTATTGGAGCATGGGTGATCATCAGCTTTGCTGTACTCAAAAATTAATACTGGGCAATGAAAAGAAATAACCAAAAACACAGAAAAGTTAAGAAAATTTACATCTAGTATTTTGTGGGGTTTTATGTTTACGAATCCAGCGCTTTTCTGGCAAATGTTGATACAATATGATGCAGATTGATTGTTTATTATTGGATTGTAATTGGAATTAATTTTATTAAATACATTCTATATTCTACAGAAAATTTCATTGATGAAGAGGCGTTTCTTCTGCTTGATGCTGAGACTGTGAAGGAATTGATAAAACCTGTGGGACCAAGAATGAAGATTTTGGCAAACCTGAAGAAGCTAAAAGATGAACAGGTACATAACTGTACAGTCACTCATTGAGTTTTTCGTATTTCTTGCATCTACAGCTTTCAAGGTGTGACCATCTCGTTAATGGAAATGCTAGTCGACTTCTGTCACATCTTAAAAAAACACATGCACTTATTCTTGGAAATATGTTCACATGTGCAATTACATGCTCTCAAGATGGATGTATGCGTACTTTTAGGTACACATATGCACTAAAGAGACATATTGAGAAAAAACATAATGTAGTTGGCAGTGATAACGAAGGATCTGATGATGAAAATGGAGAACCTGCTGAAGAGTTAGTTGGTGACAACTCGGATGAGGAAGGCGATGCTGTTGATGCTGCTAGAGATGGTGATGCTGCTAGGGATGATGACTTGTGGGATGATTTCAGTGTGGAAAAAATTACTGAAATGGTGGCAGTCAGTATTGCAAGAATGAAAGCGTCCAGTAGTGTCGTACAGTCTACAATAAATGTGGTGGTTGCAGAGTCTTCAACTTTATTTATGGATATTGTTAGTGGTTTGAAGGAAAAAACAGCAAACTTTCTGTATGAGAGGGGGTTTCATGAAGATGATGCAGAAGTTACAGACTTGCTTGAAATATTTGGACACTGTGAAGTCCCATATCAGCCATTTAGAAATTCCTATCAACAGGATAAATATTTTGACAGTTCTGATTTCTTCATTAGGCCAATGGAAGTGCCAATTGCTTTAGGTTATTTCCCACGCCACAATGCAATCACTGGTCATGTGGAGCAACTGGCCAAACATATTACTTTTCAATATGTACCAATACAGCAACTTCTGAAATGCATCCTCGAGAGTAAGAACTTCATGTCTACTGTGCTGCAGTATCAGTGTAGCAATGATGGGATTTTAAGGGATTTCCATGATGGTCAATATTGTCAAGAACACAATTATTTTTCAAATCCTCACAATATTCAACTTCTCTTGTATGTTGACGAGTGTGAGGTTGCCAATCCTCTTGGATCTAAGGCAGGTCTCCATAAGATAGGAGTGGTCTACTGCACAATATTTAACATACCCCCCAAGTACCGTTCATCATTGTGTAATTGTTTTCTTGTTGCCATGTACATCGCAGCAGATGTGAAGATTTATGGCTACAATGTCATTTTGAGACCTCTGGTAGATGACATGAAAGTCCTGGAGACAAATGGTTTAGACATAAACACGGATGTGTATGATGGAATTGTTAAAGTGAGTATTGCTCAAGTAGCAGGTGACAATCTCGGCGTCAATGGTCTTTTTGGCTTTATTGAAAGTTTTGTTGGCAATCATTTTTGCAGGCAATGCAACATGCACAGAAATGACATGCATTATGCAGCCACTGAGAAACCAAACTTAATCAGAAGGCAATGGAACTATGAAGTTGATGTGGGCATCAATGATCCACCAACGACTGGCGTAAAGACAACGTGTCTTCTAAATGATGTCCATAATTTCCATGTTACAAACAATTTTGCACCTGACATAATGCATGATTTGTTAGAAGGTGTGTGCAGTTTGGAAATTCATCTGGTCCTTGATTCGTGAGGGTTATTTCACTTTGGATTTATTGAACAGCAGGATCACAAGCTTTGATTATGGAATTGGAGATGCTAAGAATAAGCCCTCTGTAATTTCTGCTACCAAACTACAAAACCCTGATGGCCCTACCCATCAAACAGCTTCTCAGATGTGGTGTCTGGTCCGTCATCTTCCTCTTCTTATTGGCGACAAAGTACCAGAGGGTAATGAGTACTATGAGCTGCTACTTCTATTATTAGATTGTATGGACATCATATTTTCATATGAAATAACTGTAGACGAGACACTGTTTCTAAAGCATGTGATCAAAGACCACCATGAACACTTCTTGAAATTGTACCCATTGCGTCATCTGAAGCCAAAACACCACTTTATGACGCACTACCCCCGTCAAATCCGTATGATTGGGCCACTTGTACGCTTCTGGACAATGAGATTTGAAGCAAAGCATAATTTCTTCAAACGTTTGGGCCATATAGTGTGTAACTTCAGGAATATTTTGAAGACACTCAGCTACAGACAACAAATGTACTTTTGCTACAATATGATTGGTGCAAAGGACCTTGTCGATAGAGATAAAGAGGTTGGGCCAGGATCGTCTACCCTTGTGGCTTCTTTAGCAAATGCCAGGGTGTTGGAAGCTTTACTTGATGTCCACCTATTAGATGAAGTCTATGTTGCCAAATGGTGTGTTGTGCATGGAAAGAGATATCAGAGGAATATGGTAGTTGTAACTGGTAAAACAGACGAACTTGAACCCATTTTTCAGAGGATTGTATATGTCATTTGTACGGACGCTGGTATTAAACTGGTCACTGAGCCATTTGACATTGTGCGGTTTGATCGTCACACACATTCCTACGTAGTACAACAAAGGGAAATAGAAGTAGTATGGAGTGCTGTTCGTGTGGAAGATCTGCTTGATTATCAGCCCTACCATGCAGCCAAATCATATGACCAGAGGGAGGAATCACACATCGTCTTGAGACACAGGATCCACTAATTGACCAACAGTAAGCACATAATGATAAGATAGTAAATCATAATGTTCTTCATTCAAGCGTACAAGCTCATCCGGCCGTGGGGTAAAAATAATAATGCAGTCTTTTATAGCGCCGGTATCCGCCAAAAAGGCGCTCATGGCGCTCGCTCATGATACAAATAAACAGTTCGAGAGAAGAGACCAAAACAAGTACACAGGGTACACAGGACATCTACACACAAGTTTGAAATTTGCCTCTGTTCCTTAATTATGATAATTTATGCAGATTTATTGAGCGATTTTGATTCTGTTTGTATAGTCTGGATGCCGGATGAGAGCTGCGTCATTGACATTCTGGTTACAGATAATAATTCATACCGAATTGTACTGAATGCCCCGCCCTAATAAATTCCATGAGAAAAAAAGTTTACACTGCAACTCTGACCTATTCTCCTCTCTGTTTCTACTTACTCTCTGTAGCTTCCACCGATGCCCTGTACCTCACCTGTTCACAGTAGTCAAACAGGATCAACAGTTTCTGACCTCTCAGAGGGATTGACAAGTAACTGTAGCCCTGGTACACCCACCTCATCTGAGATTGGGACAACACCACCACGAAAGAAGTTTAAGTCGAACTTGGTAAGTACAGTAGATGCAAACTTGACGTGTCCCTCTACCCGGGTTATTGCCAGCCAGCAATGAAAATCAGGTGGACAAATTTCTGCCTTGGCATAAATTCTGAGGGTTGCAGTTCCACAGAAGAGTTGGTCAACATAAAACTACCCAAACTAAAGGACAAAAGTAAAGCTCAAAGAAAATTGGTTGTGTACATCCATCCCATGCAAGTGTGGAGAGCACTTTGTTAAGCCAACTTTTAGCATGAAAAATTGAACACTGGTATATTATTTCATTTTCAGAGTGTCCGAGCATTGCTGGAAGAGAGTTCAGATGGTAGAGCCATTATTTCAGAGATTGAGGAAGGAGAGTTTACACGGAAAAGCAGACTCAAGCTTGTTAGAATTGTTGTTGCACATATAATCAAGCACTATGGAGATCGGTATGTTATACATCATTTTATATTGTATTCGATATGGTGTTAAAACTTACGTGCAATTTAGATAACCAGATTATGATTATGAAACAGAGGTTATTCAACAACAGCATATTTCGGTTGAACCATCTCCACTATGATGGTCCCATAGTGGAGTTTTAGTTTTAGTGTCTAAAATTTAGGCACTGAGTGTTTATAGCCTTTTAAACTGATGAAGTAAGTGACAAACTGTTAAACTTATGTACACGTATGTCTGGCTGGTGTTACTTCTGGCATTTTGAGGTGGCGAACCCAACAAAGCCTGTCAAATTTCTTTCATCCATATTGGTTTGATTGTCTTTACTTTACATCTTCTTTTACATCAACAGGCCCAAAGGTGACGTGAAGACTAGGATGGCTCAGGCCATCATTGATGATTTCCCATCTCTAAAAGATGATGAAGGTCAAGGTTTTGTAAGTATATGCAACAATTTATTTCCTGCATGCTTGTCAAATTACATGTATGTGTGGGAGAGGTACTCATCCAGATCCTGAGCCATTTGAAAACAGCATGATTCTCAATAGATGGGTCATGCAGTGACAATGACAGTAATTAATTATTAATACCAATGGATCAACAAAAGGTATAATGTTCCAATTAATCATCCGTATTTAAATGCTAGCAAAATAATAAAATGCTTTCACGTCTCGGTCACCATTAACCGGTTCTCTAAATCATCAAATTTTTCAGTCAACAAATGTTACTTTATGGACGATCGTAAATGTAGCTTTACATCGATAAATGTTAAATTTTGCTCATATAAGGGGTTTTCCGGTCTGACTTCTCAAAACTTGGTCACAATGATCATTGGATTGTTTGGATTTCTCTGCCCTACAGGAAGCCTGGTACACTCCGGGAAAAGGACGTCATTCGTCAACTGGGTGGATAGAGGAACGATTGAGGAATATCCGACGCAGTGAGACTGGAACCAAAATTACCATAAATCATCCAAGCAAAAGTACATTGATTGCTGCCACTTTACCGGGTAGGTGATTAATAGGGATGAGTACACCCTCAACTCATCTGAGCAATATCTAGGGATTGGTCAAGAATTTCTACATATAGCCAGCCTAGCATTACACAATCAAATGTTAAATATTGTTAGGATATGAATTGGTATAATGAAAAACCGGTTGCCTTTGGGCGAAAAGCTTGTTGACAATTAATTTAATCATTACTGTAAAGGATTTGATGGAAAGTATCTGATAATCATTTTGTTACTGGTCGGAAATGATCACTAGTAAGGTTATGTTCATATTTGATACTTCAGACTTGAAAACTTTAGAACTAAAAAATCAGAACAAGATTGCATGAAAAGATGAGTAGCATGAACATGAATGAATTCATGTATTCATGTTAACAAATATTTGAGTGTGAAAATGATTACAAAATCAATTGTAACACACACTGCCTTTTATCGGCATTGAACCTCATACATAATTAGGACTTGCTCGCGCATAGGACAGAACTATTAAATTGGATATGCATGTGTGTTTAGGTGTATGTATCTTTTGTTAACTTTCACAGAATCCGATCTCTCCGACGAACAGTATAAGAGTATGGCAGAGTGGCTGAAGCACAACTTAGCACCAGTAGCTCAGGTGACATCATTCATGGAAAAGACTGCTGTCAAGAGGGCAGAGTGGATACGCAAAAACCGTGGTCAACCATTTGACAACATCCTACAAGAATATCCACGGCTCTTTGACACACCTGGCATGGTTGGTACCAATTACACACAAAGCAAAATAGGGAACCACTACCCAGCAGTGTTAGCCTACTGTACCTACCACCTTGGGGCTTAATTTTGGTCATGTAACCTGTGGTGGTTACTGGTGCAGGCACCCCTCCCTATGTAACCTTTCAACCTGCCTGCCATAGAAGATGATTGCAAGAATGACAAACCTTGCCCTAAGATGTTAGGGTGGTGTTGTGGATTGAGTGACTGCTCATCCCCTCTGTGGACCTTGTTTTGACTCCACTACCAGTCATGGTTGGACCTGATGCAGTTGTTGATGGTTTCAGAATTTCTGGCATTGTTGTATAGGTGGGTCGGCTTGGATTGTGTGAACTCGTGTTTCAGCACGGTTGTGTTGTTGGGTGGCTCCTCGAATAACACGTACTAATATATGAATTTGTATTTTCACTGTGGTACAGGTGGAATTGGATTTTCGGGCCCTATTTGCGGAGGTGTCCGATAAACTATACATGCTGTGGACTTCAACCTACACTAATGAGGTGCTGAAGTATGCCAATCTGCAAGGGAAATGGCAATCTTAATTGCATATTGATCCGTCCAAAATGAGTAAGTACATAAATGAACACATGAATAACAGGACCAGGTTATATTCATGTAAGCTACTGTAACAAATTGGATATACAGTAGGAGAGGTCTGTTGTTTACATCAACATATAAATTTTCCTACTCTGGGGATAATACTCTGGATACAATATAGATGGTTGGAATTTACAAGTCTTTGAGCGGGCAAAGGAGCTGGTCATTCATTTAGACTCCTCCATGAAGACATTTAAGTAATGCGCAGGTCTGCCAGAAGAGGGAATTGGATTTTGGCTTTAATTAAAACGTCATGTCAAGTTTCTGCATGAAGATGTTGTCCTTATTCTTTTAAGGCAATGTCACACAGGGCAACTTTTTTTCAGGCAACTTGGAGGCAACCAACTGCACTGCTTGCAAATGGAAAGCTTTGACGGCACAAGAGACACTGTTCCAGCTGAAATTCACCATCCCCAAGAAAATAATTAGAAAACTGGAAAGTGAATGCATTTTCTTATTGGAGATTGCCTGGAACTGGTTGCCTGTAAATTGCCTCGTGTGACATGGCCTTTATAAGCAGATGGTGAGGCCTCACCTGGAGTATGCTGTTCAGGCTTGGAATCCCTATTCAACTAGACACAAGTTCTTGCTGAAGCAGGTGCAGAGACATGCTACCAAGTTAATCGGCTCTATTCAGGACTTGCCATATTAGCAGTGCCAAGGACGCCTAGGTCTCACTACACTCGAGCTTGGGTATCTAAGGGGGAATTAGTTCAGGTCTTCAAGATTGTTAGTAGATTTTATAAGCTTGGGTTTGATGTTTTTCATTTATCACATGTTCATATTTTGTTTGTTATATTTCAGACTCAGATGACAAGAAGACAAATGTTTCGTTGGGCCTTCTGCCATGTATTCTGCCACCTGGCAGAAAGGGGAATAAGAGGGCCAGTATTGATGAAGCTATGGCATCCTACTTTGCCGTTGAACCGGTAAGAAACAAATTTATAGGTAACAGATCAATAATCTTAACATCTTTCCGTAGTTGCATTCAATTGTTTTCTGAGATATGCATTAAGGCGTTTTGTACAAACTGTTAACTTGAAAGCATGATATCATAGCCTCCGTTTCATAATTTTTTTTTGCATTTCCTTTGTTTAGGTGTTCGGCTAGCAGCCGAAAACCTATTGTTATTGTTAAGTGTTTTTTTTTAGGTGTTCGGACAAAAGTCCGAATACCTCTTGTTATTGTTCGTTTTTTTTTAGGTGTTCGGAGCGGAGCGTAGCTCCGAACACCTCTTCTTATTGTTCGTTTTTTTTTTTTTTTTTTTTACTTCTTCAGATTCTTCTTCTTCTCTTCGCCGCTTGTCCGCTAACAAAAGCACACTTCCCAAGCTCATATAAACTTGAAATTTCTATCATAGTTAGATAACCATTAGGAGACGAAACCGTTTCATTTACGTCATCATGACGTCATCAGGTGTCAAGTTACAAGGTTTTTAAAATTAAAAAATTTAATCTTTGAAAATCCATATCAAATCAAGATGAAGAGACCGTCGGTTACTTTTTGCGGGATTATATAGAGGTAATATGGGTCTTCATTTTTTATTGTGTGCGTGACATGACTTGACCTCTACTTCCGGTCGAAACAGGAAGGAACAGGAAGTGCCTTGTAATTTAAAAGTGGCACACTTTTTGAAGTTTTTTTAACGGTGTTATAGTCGAGCAAGAGTCTGGTTTAAAAAAATAAGACAAGTGACGTCATAAAAGTCAAGAGCGCCCTCTAGCGGCAGGTTGAAAACAATTAAAAATACACTTTTACTAGATGTCTGTGGCGAAGTTTATGATAATCGTTTCAAAATTGGTATACATAATGACCTTCTTGCAGACAACATATGTGTGAATTTTTAGATTGATGACGTCATCATGTGTCACGTGGTATCGCATTAAAGGTTTACTTTTTGAAGCTGTGTATCTACAAAACCACAAGTTTGACTGAGTTCAAACTTGGCATGTTGATAGCCAGTTATATTGACTACTTAAAGCTAGAGTGACGACTTGATGACGTCATCCAATTTTGTTTTACAAATTTTAGAAATATTGACCAATTGGTACATATCTTCAGTACAAAGCAAGCTATAGTCAAATTTCATTTTGCATGAGACTTGGAAGGTCCAACAAGGATATAACGTGGAGTGACGTTTTCACGACGTCATCGATTTTCATGTTATGTCACCACCAAGGTAGTGTTTTACAAGATCTATATGTACAGAACAACTTTGGTGATCAAATGGAAACTTTGCATGTACTCAAGCTGGGATGTGTTACATCCAAAAAGTTTGGTCAAATCTTTAGAACCACCATTCTAAAGACTCTATAGAAGTACACAATATTTAATACACAGACATGTTTATAACATTTCTTTGAAACACGAGGTCACACCGAACACCTCTTTTTTGTTTCCAACAAAAAATTATGTCTAGTTTCTTCCTCTTCTTCTTTTCCCTGAACTTTCTCTTGCAGATTTCTCAAAAAGTAAAAGTTGTACAAACTAGAAACTTAGCATACACTTGAACCTTAATATGAGGACGGCACGCGAAGAATTGCGTCATGATGACGTCATCAGGTATCGAATTACAAGGTTTTTAAAGTTGAAAAATGACCATTTGCTTTTTGCTGTATCTCAACGAATATGAAAGCTATGATGTTCATACTTGGGCATCGCATAGATCAAGACTGGGTCAACATTTGAAAAGTTAACGCCAAAATCGTACGACCTTATCTTCCAGGTCGTTACCCTAGGTCGAAGTTCACCTTCGGTTTTTTTCCTTCAAAAAACAACTTTCGAGCTTATCTATGGAATAACTCAAGATTGAGATTGAATTGAACATTGAAACTCATCAGACAGCTTGACCTTGATATCAAGACGACACGCACTTGATGATGTCATGATGACGTCATCGGGTATCAAATAACATTAAATCAAAGTTTAATATTTGAAAAAATCATAACTCGTGGACCACAACGTTGATTTTTACAATGTACACATCATCGGATAGGTTGTTAAATGTTCTACAAACGCTTCAAAGAACAGATCATTTTGAGATTGACTTCCAGTTCAAATCGGAACATTAAGTGATTTTCCCACAATTTACCAAAATCTCAGAATTCTATTCACCAGTTTCACTGTGAATCTTATCAGCTGTTATCAGTTAAGTAATTGTTTTATAAACATTCATCCTGGAACCCACTTCCCCAAGGCCAGTGATCCATAACCCACAAGCCTTGCTGGTGTCAAATCACCGAAATGCTGAAGAGCAGAGAGAAAGTCCAATTGTTTCTTATTCAATTTCTCGAGATATATTTGGTCGATTTTTATGATTCAAAGTTGCTTTAATGATAACATGATTTAACTCACTTTCCCAATACTTCACATTTTAAACAAGAAACTGTGAAATTTCGTCGATGGTTCTGTCTGTAAACTCACAGGCAATGACACCCTAAACCACATGTTTGCACTTTTGATCAGATAAGAAAGATCTTGTTGAAAACTGCTCATTCCCAAACCAGTTGGTATGAACCCGAGTTTGTCATACATGTAGGCAAACTCAGATCTGCTTGTAATGTGTGATTCACGTATTGAGTTGAAATTTTCTTAATATCTTATCTTATTCATTTCTTTAAAACTATTATTTCAGGATAATTTTTATATCAGGTTGTAGAATTAACCTTGCTCAATCTTTTGGACAGACATGACAACATTTTGACATTTACATCTGGTCCAAAAAGGACAACAAATGACGCACGATAGTATATTAATGTGCAAGCAGCCTTGCCCTGGCCACTCAAACTTTAAATTATGTTTCTCAAGCGTATTCTCTTATTTATTTTTTTATGTTTGAAAGTCTGTAACAAATCACACTTAAGAGACCGGCGGTTGCTTTATGCGGGATCATACTAAGGTCAAATAGGTCTTAATTTTTTGTCATGCGCGTGACCTCACATGACCTCTACTTCCGGTCGAAACCGGAAATGCCCAGTAACTTGAAAGTGGGAATTTCTTTTGAGTTGTTTTTAACTATGTTGTGATCTGGCAAGTGTCTGGTTTACGTCACCTAATTCAAAAGCGCCCTCTAGCGGCAGGCTGAAAACAGTTCAAAACACACAATAGTAAAGCTCTTGGGCAATTCTAGATACTTTGTACAAAGTGTGACCCCATTTGACCTTTCCCTGTCAAAACCGGAAGTTGAAGTTTCATATGACAACCTTTAGGCTATGATTTTGCACAGAGATCAACAAGAGGTACAAATAAATATTTTGCCCGTCAGCACAGCACAATTACAAAAAAAAACCTTCACACAATAATTTTCCTAGTTTTATTTACGCAGTCACTTTATTTCGTTCGAGCCGAACACCCCGAGTTTGTCCACAAACTCTAGATTTCTAGTTTTCTATCTGTTGTTTTGACATTCAATTGGGTAAGGGTGTAACTGTCTCTATTATAAAGGTGTGAAATCCATTTATACGTGTGGCTTAGCCTATATAAATTGTGTTGGAAATTGGTTCAATTTTAAAAACCCAACAAGAAGTGTTCTTTTTGTGATGTGAAGTTGAGGCTCTGTAATTACACTTGTTTGTTTCAAGTTGACAGTTGGTACAACGTTCCAACTTCAAAGATCAATACCTTGATGACAAATATGCAACTACCACCAGATTGCTTAGATTATACTCCTTTTTTATTCCTTGCTAATAAACTGCCATTTATGTCTGAAATTGTAGGAATTTCACTTGTCTTGTCTGGTACTATTCAAACACCAACTAGTGGTTATCACTGCATAGGGTAAATCATATGCTGGTCACCTGATTGACCCATTGCACCGCCTAACATCCCGACTCTCTAAGTTGGCCATGAAATATCTAGGGCTTATACTGCTAAAGCCCTAACATGAGAAGAAAATTACTCACTAAAGCAGTAAGAGCCTGGCTACTGTAGCTCACAGCTTTAATCTGAAAGTGGTTTGAAAAATTATCTTCGTGACTCGATGTCAATTAAATGTTCAGCTTCAAATATTTGTCGGATGGAAAACACAGAACTGGGAATGAGACTTTGGGAAATATTTGGATTTTGATTTGAGAAGCTCAAGAAAAATTTTGAAAGGCACCAGGGAAGCAAGCAATTTCAAACTCAAGCTATTTTTGGCTTCAGTTTCGATTCAAAATGCCTATCTCCAAGCCCTGTATCAGTCAGTAAGAGAGGCACACTACTGGTAACATCTTAATTGAGCCGAAAAATGTGCCAGGAAAGCTGAATGATGAGGTGAGATCAGGTGAAGGGTGAGGGCATTCTGTATTCCTCTCTTAGAAGTAGTTACTTTCTATGAACGAAAATCAATTAGCCCCAGCTCATGCAGCATTCCTCTGGCTCTCAATGAAATCCTGTGGTCCAGGGGCTGTTTAAACAAAAAATAGCCCATTTTGTACCTTGGTAGGAAATAGATGTTAATAACTATAAATAGTTTTTGTTTTCTTTCTAGATTGGTACAAACATGCCAAAGTATTTAGAAGAGGTGACAAATAAGCAGCCGTTCGTCTTGATACTGGGTTCGCTGATGGAACCACTGCAATGCTTCGTGATTGTCGAGCGGAAGGCCCTTCAGCAGAAGTCACTCTTGAAGGCTGTGGATGTGTGTTTTAAACTGTTCTATGTTTTGGACATAAGCTACCCATGGCAGTGTGCCACCACATGGGAGTTTTTCCAGAAAGTTGTGTTCGGGCTAGAAGATCACAATAGCCACAGCAAAACCTCCCCAGCTGTAATAGCCATGCGGACAGCATTGAAACATGTTGCAAAGTAGTATCCATGACTAGAGAGCGAGGCTGGATGGTACTTTGAAAAACGACTGATTTCTGATATCTGATTTCATATGAAATCAACAAAGTTTCAGAACAAAATGGTAAGTCACCTCTTAGATTTTGCTGATTTTAGTCAGTATTATTTGTAGATAACGAGATATATGCCAAATTTGAGTGATCTTTATGGCCTTCCAAAGTCAGGGTTTCAATTGTGGATTGGCCTGTTCATTTTTGAAATACCGTATTTTCCTGCGGATAAGACGCGTCTTATCTGACTTTTTAGACCCCCAAAACATCGGTGCGTCTTATCTTTCGATGCGTCTTGTCTGCTGACGATTGATTTTTTTGGGGATGATCACTGCGTACAATAATACCTTTATTTTGTCCAGTTCAAATCAACGGTCTTTGTGTGAAGAATCCTTACTCAATAATGCGGTCAAACAAGGCTCAACTGTCCAGACACTGAGACTGTATTTTCATTCCAACAATGCCGCAATCCCCCAGACTGTCCTTTCATTCCAACAATGCCGCAACTTGTTCATCCCCCATGACCGTGCTTTCATTCCAACAATGCCGCAATGTGTTGGTACTTTCGGTCCAACAGACGTCGGCGTCGTACAAACGTTTTTCTGTGTGGCCGCGTATTCGTTCCGAAAATGCTGCAATCAGATTTACTGTCAATGCTGTTGTACAAACGGCATTCACCCAACCTCTATTGTGTGGTGAACTTTGAGGGTTTTTATTGTACAGAATATCTCCGAAGTGTGCTTGACGTACTATTATGGCTTGATGTTGAAGAACCAACAAAACCAACCGTCCTTTTCAGGACGACCAAACGAGAAAAGAGATGGTTCATGTGTCTGTTTCGTTTATTTCATTTATCAAATAAAAAAAATTATCCTTGAAAACAAGGTAATGACCCTTGAAAACAAAACTAACATTATTTAAGAAGAGGATAGATGTTTTAAACAAATATCTTATGAACGAGATTATAAGTTTGAAATAAATAAAAAGAACTTTAAAACAAAATCTTATGAACGAGATTAACAAATTAAAGGTTTGAAATAATGGAAAAGAATTTTATATACAAAAAGAAACACATTACAAAAACTTAAACAAATATATATAATGAAACATTTTGTTACGTCTTCCCGGGTGTGGGGATTATTTGCGTAAGGTATATATAAAGGCGACGCTAGTTTTGGTATTAATCACCGGTAGAGGGCGCAACATCTACTGGCTCGGAGGGACTTAGACTGGTAACCTGTCTTTATCAGCAAGGATCCTCATTGTGGGACGTCGGATGTTCATGCTAGGAGGGCCTGGGTTCGTGTTGCAATATCTTCAGACAGTGCGTGGACCATTGTTTCTGGCCGCTGATTGGGCCGGACTTCATATTATTAACAATGCACAGCGTTGGCTGAATGGATGGACGAAGGTCGGTATCAATTTACGTTGGTCTTTTCTGCATGGCTCTACACGCCCATGTGGTTACGGTTTCATTCATGCTTCGAATAGTGTGAACGCTCCAAAAGGCAACAAAATGACGTCTTTGTGTCAATGTACCGACACCGGGTGGCGCCTGGTGTTCTTCTGTGTGCTGTTAAACATGCGTCTTGTGCGGCGGTGCGTCTTTTCTGCTGACGATTGAATTTTTTGGAGGTCATTTTAGGGTCCTGCGTCTTGTCCGCCGAGCGTCTTATCCGCAGGAAAATACAGTACTCATTTAAAAATCCCTCTTTGATAATGTTCTAATGATAATGCTGTTATAAGGTCCCAGACATGGCACCAGGTGATAGTGGTTGAACTAGTCAGCTGAAACTTGGACCAACACCCTGACTTTTGGAAGACCATAAGTGTGTAACCGAGAATGCTTAAATTCTGCACGACTTCCTTTCTCATAACGATCTACAAATAATTTGAAAATCAACAAAATCTAGGAGGTTCTAATGATAATGCTGTTATAAGGTCCCAGACATGGCACCAGGTGATAGTGGTTGAACTAGTCAGCTGAAACTTGGACCAACACCCTGACTTTTGGAAGACCATAAGTGTGTAACCGAGAATGCTTAAATTCTGCACGACTTCCTTTCTCATAACGATCTACAAATAATTTGAAAATCAACAAAATCTAGGAGGTAGCCTACTAAGTCTTTTGTTGTTTTGAATGGAAATACCTCATGGCAATGCTGCAGCCAGTTACTGAGTTATTGAAATTTGAACTTTGTTAACATTATACCTTTCATGAGACCACTGACAAAATTTGTGATGTTATAGTTATAGTTTGACCTGAAAGCTTTTGTTATCCTCCTTAATATACTTCTCTTCATCAAACAAGGATATGCCAAAGTTCTGAAGATTTAGGAAAGTGACATAAACAAATTCAAGAAAAAAATAAGTACTCTAATTATAATAGATAAAAGCTTCTGTAGACAAAAGTAAGTAAAGTTCTACTCGGTCATCTACCAGTTAGATGCATTCGGGTATCAGTACTTAACAAAACAAATGGAAGGGGGAGGGCTATTATTATCACTCATTATTAAGACCTTTATTTCATTATTTTACAGGTTTGCTGAGAATAAAATATGTTTAATTATATTTATATATATATGGTTTGCTTTTCCTTCATTTAATGGTACATTTAACCAGGAATATGGTGTATCACTCCACATTTATAACCAGGGTCCTGGTGGAATTAACAAGGAAAACCTGGTAAATTTAACCAGGAATGGTGAAATTTCAACCAGACTCTGGTGAACCAGGAAATCCTGGTGAAATTAACCAGGAAAGAGTGGTTAGTATACGGACCAGGAATCTGGTGAAATTTCAACCAGACTCTGGTGAAATTAACCAGGAAAGAGTGGTTATTATACGGACCAGGAATCTGGTGAAATTTCAACCAGACTCTGGTTAACCAGGAAATCCTGGTGAAATTAACCAGGAAAGAGTGGTTAGTATACGGACCAGGAATCTGGTGAAACTTCAACCAGACTCTGGTGAAATTTAACCAGATATTTTCACCAATGTGTCCTGGTATTTTTTACCAGGATCTGGTTGACGTACATTCACCAGGAAATCCTGGTGAAATCAACCAGGAAAGAGTGGGTGTGGTACAGACCAGGAATCTGGTGAAATTTCAACCAGACTCTGGTGAAATTTAACCAGATTTTTTTTAGAGTGTATCGACTTAAACCCTAATTTGCAGTGTTATGCAAGGATCTGAATTAAGTATACGGACAAACGGCACAGCACAATTACGCTGTGGTCCTATAACGGCATCTAACAAGATCCTATAGCACAGATATCCCTTAAAGAAGTTTAGCGTTCCAAATCAATGTTGTCCAGTTTGTACGCTAATGTAGCAATTGTTTCTAGTTATTTGGAAAGTTATTTAAAACATTGCGTTCGAACAGGAACACAGACATCGTTTTGGAGAGTCAAACATGAATATTCTTTAAGAAGTAAGAATGAAAAAAAAGGTACAAATCAAACTCTTCTTAGAAATTACATCCCAAAACAATAGTTTCACGAATGTCGACCTCGTCCTCTCATCAGTTGAAAACAAAATGCTATACTCTCGACATGAACGGTCATTGCGTGTGTGACATGGCTAGGTAATTAATCTTTATGTTTGTTTACTTGTTTAATTTCTCCCTTTTAATTTTAAATAGTCTAACTCCTATTGATCATGGATACCAAATTTACTCCTCAAATCTCTTTATTTCTATATTCCTTCTCGATATAGTGTTTCCCTCGAGGGCATATAGCCTAAAATAAACCCTTTATCATTGCTGACTGCTATTTGACCCCGGATTCCATTTTTTCCATGTGAAGTTTATTACTCTTGGTTATATGCAAATTGTGACCCCTTGTCCTAATTTCCCCAAGACCACATGATTTTACCAGCTATAAGACTTTTCAGTTTTAGACAAGCAGTGGATTTTGTTTTCAAAGCTATTTGTGATTTAATCTTTAACTCGCTTTGATACTGTTTTAGGTTTATTGTTATAGTTAATTTTAAATGTTTTTTGTTTGTTTTTATTTCTGGGGTTCTTGGTACAATGTGCATCATTGTGAACAAACAGTTTGTCCATCCAAAATAGTAACAGAACAACCTAGTAAAAATAATACAAAACTTTCAATATAACTACAGAAAATAATGGTTTGTTCCTGCTAATCATGAAAATTAAAGGCTGGTAATGAAGTTTGTACTAAGACCTGGCTTAACGTGGCAGTGCCATCATTGTGCACAAAGGCTTTTATCATCAACCCCAAAACAAAATGCTCTGACCTACACTTGGAATCTGAGAGGTTTGCAGTCTTAATTATTTTCTCAAAATGTACTAAGGCGTGAACATTTCTTCTGCCCTTTTCTATCCCTAATAGTAATATACCACCAACTGCTAGATCTTTGTATGCTGATATTCTTATAAATGTGGTCTTTAAGACCATATCACTTTAAGAAACAAGAACTAAAAAGTTAATGATTTATTTTATCAACACAAAAACTTCACTTGAAAGTGTAAAAAGGTTTAAAAAAACAAGAACTCAAATAAATTTAACTCAACTAGAGTTTGAACTCGAACAAGAAAAGGTATTCTTTTAAACAAATGTGATCAACAATTAACAAATCGGACATCCGTTATAAACCAAATATTGAAATTCCGAATACTTGTATTCTCAACAATGGTTTGATCTGCTGAGCTAGCACATCCTTCTTAAGTTGAGATTTTTCATGAAACACGTCCATAGGTCGAGGGCATTTGCTAAACAAGGAATTCGTTTTGTGACGCCCTATAAACCTTGACCATTTCCATATGGCTGTGATCACGTGGTAACAGATCCGGCCTTTTCATTAGTTGCTTCAAGACATGCCACAAAATTTATATAAACTGAATTTTCAAACTGCCACTGCTTCGTTGTTCCGATGGATCGTCTCGACTGACTTCCCCAACCTGTTTCGTATCAAATCATTTCGATTCAAGTTTCTTCGTAGTTATCCAACAACAACACAACTCGCCATCTTTTCCATCATTGCACAAACGCTACTTTCTTGGTAAGTTATAATTGTTTTGCTTTCATTTAAAACACCATAGATAAATAACATTTCCGTTAGAAAAGTTGACGCAGCTTATTTTTGTAACGTTGAGACCGGTTCCCATTCATAAATGATAATTTGTGTTCTAAAAAAGTCATATTTATCGTTTTCTCAAAGGGACGTCTTATTCCTATTTTAAAACAACTAGAAACGGTAGGTTTACGGCTAGTTTCCGCAAATGAGCATAAGCAATAAAATTCAGTTTCACAGGCAGGTGTATGTTCATATATTATACAGTGAACTTGACTCTGAAGTTGCTATTGTGTGTTTCGAATTCAGAATTCAAGCATTCAATTTCATTTTCAGGATTTCAAACCAGCTTTACTTATATTCAATTGATAACATTATAAAACATAGGCCTATATGTCGATCTCTTTTAGTACACATTCTTCATCCAGTTTAGCAGAGTTGGTTTGACCATGGACATAGAATCTATCTCCATGGTTTGACTGGGGATTTCCACTAAAATGTTTTTCATTTTCGTATAAGGGCAATCAATTTTTTGGAGTGCCAAATTTCGTATTTACAATCATCTACACTGCAAAAACGTTGGGCAAACATTTTGTTTGCTCATTTTTGTATAAGAAGCGGAATTAAAAGTTGGGCAAGTGTTGGGCAAATATTTCGTAATCTGAATTCATCATAATTGTTGGTTACACTTTTGCTTATGTATTGGGCAACTTTTTGGTAATTTTAATTAATCTCGATTGTTGGTTAAAATTATGCACATTAGTTGGGCAAAATCGTCCGATCATGCGCACTACGATCAAAGAGTTGTCCAAGAACTGGGCACATTTTACCCCAAAGTTGGGCATTGTTCCCGCCAAACGCCGTGTGTGCATTAAAAGCATAAAAACGATATTTTCCAACATGGCGAGTGGAGGAGTGGCTGTGACTGTGTCGTCTCTCTTAAACGAGCGGGGTTGCCCAGTGGTTATAGATCCACATTGAAGGTTAGTTTTTAACTAAAAATGAAGTTGTGTTTCCTATTCAGTCGTACATAGTCGTCGTGACAGTTGCAGAGCAAGCAACACAGTGACACTACTGTTGAATTATTTTCAGTTTTATCATGCCATTATGTGCAACGCCGCGGCCCGTGGCATGTACATGTATGTATGCGTGTATGTTGTGTTGTATGTGTGTGTAGTACATGTACATGTATGACAATACATGCATGGAACTATCACTGCATTGCTTGCGCTGCAACTGTCACGACTGTGTACAACAACTGAACTGGAAACAAACTTTGATTAGTTAAAAACTAACCTTCCAAGACATCTACAAACCACTGGGCACCCTCACGTTTTTCAGAGAGACGCCAAGGTCACAGCTCGCCACCGTTTGCCATTGTGGAAAAGATCGTTTCTATGCCTGGTTTTACGACGTATCACAGGAGGAACTGTGAATCAAAGGGTTAAATAATATTTGGTTTAATTTTAACCAACGGTTGGCAAAAAGTGTGCCCAATGTGAATGGGTAATATTTTGCCCAAAAGTTGGATGAGTTGACTATTCGCCCTTAATTGGGTAAAAAGTTGGGCATTATTTTACCCAATTTGTTTACAGTGTAATTGATAATTTATTAAATACCCAGAAAATGGGTAAACAAAAAATTACCCAACTGTTGGCTACTAAAATATACCCAACTATTGATGAGGAAATATTACCCAATTATTTGGCAATCAGAGTGCCCAACTGAGATGGGGAAAAAAGTACTTAAAAGATGGGCATGTTGATAGTTTAAGCAACGTTGGGTAAAAAATTGGGTAAATTTTTGCCCATTATTTTTACAGTGTACACTTAAATAGGCATGGAGCATGGAAAAACCTAAGCGCCAGCAATAGAGAAAAAATTACAAAAACGCATGTGATACTCAACTCCCTTTTTTGTAATTATAGTGCACTACGTACAACATCAGGCAAAGTCTTCCTCGGTCATTTATACCATTACACGAGGAAACCTACATGCAGAAACAAAGTAAGTACACTTAATGTTTTTGTATTGATAAGCGGGTGAAAGTTAGAACTTTGCAGGCTCATAAATAATTAACATTAATGCAAACCCTTTGGTTAAACTGAATCCCGTACATTGCCAAACTTGCAAAAATATTAATGTATTGAATAACCTTAACGCAAATTATTTAGCAAAACTGATTTCCGGCAGTACGTACTCAAACAGGTCAACTCGCACGCAGGCAAACTCGTACCTACAACTCTTACACACACAAACTCGTGTTTCGCCGTTTTGATGCTCTAAATGGCCTATTTGATATTTTTATTTTTTATCAAAATTCTCCTCAGTTAAATTGTAAATTTGTTTGAAAAGAAATGGCCGTTTTGATATTTAATAAATGTTTAAATCGGACGGCAGTTAGGACCTAAGTGTTGATAGTAAAACGTTTTGGAAATCCTGTTTGGAAATGTTAAGCCTACTCTGTGTTACTTTTTTTAAAAGTGTTTTTCCTGAATTGAATTTTAAACTGCTCCAAGACAACAAACTGATTGAGCGATTTAGGGCCACTCGTCATCTCTATTGTATTGAGAAGGCATCTTCAAAAGGAAGCTACTTTCTCTTCTATTTCATAAAATTTTACTTTATATTTTACTTTAAACTACATTTTCACTCTTTCATGTTATTAGGCCCCTTCATTTGAAACAGTTTTTTAATTCAGTCTGTGAAATTATTTTCTAAAAGGAAACGTATAGGTTGGAGAGGTTACAATGTCATGTCCAAGCAGGAAGAATAATCAGTAATTGAAAACACAATCTGGGAAACGTTTCTAACATAAACGCTTTTCATTATTACCATTTTAAAAAAGTTGACCAATTGGCGTACGGGTCGGCATGCATACGAATTGACCTGTTTCCCTCAAATCCGCGAAATCATAAAGTAGCTTTCTAGTTTTAAACTTAAAGATCTCATGTCATAGCCCCTCTAAAAGAAATACTATTACCATAACCTAACGAAAGTGAGCTGGTCTGACAAAAATGAACTAAATAAAGAAAATCTGCACTGTCAAAGGGGGGAATTACACTGTCCTGTCAACTGTCCGGTCTGGACCGGTTCTTAAATATATAGCCATTTACGTTGATCGAAAAAGAGTTGACGAGTTTAATTTGTTTTCGTTTACCCCGGCAAAATTGAGCTCGACCTTCAACTGGTTTAATCTATAAACAAAATAGTTTACACTCAGTAGAAAAAGTAGGGGCCTACAGTTAATCAGAATTGTCTTTTCAAAACTTACAGCTTTTAAAGCATTTTTTTTATTACAAAGTCAGTGAGGCTCGATGTTGATTCAAGCTAATGCACAAGAAAACTATTCAAATCAAAATCCAGTATCTGACAGTTTTTAACTTGTACGATTTCAAAATGTCCATTGTTGTACGTTTAGTAGTGTCGATATCCACTTTAGTTTGGTCATTCCTCAGTATACATTTCCTGATAATACAAAATGTAGTGATACATTGGTTACAGATACAACAATACCAAAAACTACCATTACAAATAATGGTGGTGTGTCATTGACTATGTTATTCAACTTTCTTTGCATGGCAAAACTCTGCCAACCAGCCATGGCATTAGTCGTTACCAGTAAAGGAAAGCGAGGTAGAAAATGAGTGCCTTCCAACATTTTCGAGTAATTGTTTTGCAATTACTTATTTCATATTTCAGAAACATGAGTAGTTATAAAAGCAACTACATGCGTTCCAGACGCAAGCGTCTTGCCGTTACGCGACATCATGAAAAACAAGCATCTCGAAGTCAACGTTATGATAGTACAAGCGACGAATCTGACGGTGAAAACCTTTTTAAACCTGTCACACTACACAAGCGTCTTCACTTATCATCTGACACCGGCATCACTTCTCCAAATACTAACTTTGGCATTGGGAAGCATATCTCGGGAGATGAGGATTCAGCCAATGAACATGCTCAACAATCACACTCATACCATGAAGAACACCTATTACTGGAAACGTCTGATGAGGACCACGTATCCTCCTCGCACCCTAGTCCAGAACAGACAGACACTGACAGTGATGACAATTACACACTGAAAGGTGAAACGTTCCAGGAACAGTTAGTTGTGCAATATACGCCTCAATCATGTTGACAAATTGCTGAATCTCCTAATAACAGTACTCCCTGATTTAAATCTTCTTAGAACTGCCCGAACACTGCTAAAAACAAAACACATGGTTTGCACAGAGAAGTCGGGAATGGACTATATATTCTTGGGCGTTAAAGCTAAATTAAAAGACCATTTGGAAACGTATCCTAAGAGTGCCTTCCATGCTGACACTCCGGTAGAATTTTCTCTAAATATAGATGGTGTTCCTGTATTCAAAAGTAAGAATACATCAATGTGGCCCCTTCTGTGCTGTGTTCATCTTACACCAGTTACATTATTTACATGTGTCCTTACATATTATTATTATTGGTTTATTAAAAACATTCAAACATCGCAGCCAAAGGCTGAATTGGGTTTAAAATACAGAGATTTATAAAAATAGATATGTTAAAAATTACAGAAAAAACATAAATAAATACAATTTGTTTTAATACATTAAAAAGTAAAATGGCTTGTGCCAGTGACTAAAATATAACAAATAATTGCACGGCAAAGTACATAAAAAGAACAGGGTGAATGGATGGGGACAAAAGGCATACCAACCGAGTGAACAAAATCAAGAGCTATTGTTGAGTGCTTGGACAAGGGGTGGGATGCAACTATTTTTGTAACGACCAGTCCTACATTTGGGGGGGCACATTTTGTTGGCATTACGCAAGTTGTTGTTTTTGTTTGGTGGGAGCCAGTGCCTGTAATTTTCAGATTCAAACAAGGTCTTACCAAACTTGACAAATAAATGACTCAGTCTATCAGTGATGGTAGGTAAACTAAACAGTTGGCATATTTCCACATATGATGTTGGTGTATTTTGCTGACCAGCCAGAATGATACGAAAGGCCCTTTTTTGTAACCTTTCAAGGGTTATAATTTGTGTTTTAGTAAGTCCAGAGTACCAGACAGGACAGGCGTATTCGATTGTGGGTCAGACATACATAACATACACTGTTAACAGATCCTTGACAAAAATAAAACAACGTTTAAGTTGACGTGAAAAGAACAGTCTACGGTTAAAATTACCACACATGCTGTTCACTTGGGAATCTCACTTGAAATTACTCTGTATATAAATACCCAACAATTTCAAACAATCAGTTTGGTTAATTTGAGAATCTAACATGTCGAAGGTGGGTAGATCAGGTAGGTTACGTTGAAAACTAATATTCATATACTGGCATTTGGCAGGATTAAGTTTCATTTTATTCAGATCAGTCCATTGTTTTAAGTCATTAAGCACATTTTGCATGCTGGAACTCTCATTAGATCATCGACATACTTGTAATGTTTGACCGCTGGAAGATCAGGAACAAAATCATTAATCATTACTAAAAAGGCAATGGGCCCAATTTTTGTTCCTTGGGGAACTCCAGCATGCAATCTCTCCCAAGCAGAAATATCACCCTTATATCTAACAGCCTGAAGACGATCTGATAAAAATCCACATAGCCAGGGAATTAAGGAACTTCTAACCCCAAGCTTAATAAATTTATTAATAACTATATTGTGGTCAACTCTATCAAATGCCTTACTAAAATCGATGGCTATCAACACAGCAGAATTATGTGGTTTATCAAGAACACTATGTATATCGTCCAGGAGTTTGACCAGACAGTGGGATGTAGAGGATCCTTTCAAAGATCCAAATTGAAATTGGTCAATGAAAGACTGTATGTCACTGAGGATCCATTCCACAACAAACTCTTCGAACACCTTAGAGAAAATACAAGTGAGTGAGATTGGGTGTAGACTATCAATGGTTGGATGATTAGTCTTGGGGATCGGTACAACAAAAGCCTTTTTCCAAATTTCAGGAACTACACCTTCACAAAGAGAACAATTAAAAATATTGGCCAAAGGAGAACATAACTCATAAGCAAACTCTTTAATTATGCGTGGCGGAAGGCAGTCTGGCCCTCCAGATTTACCTAATTTGACCTTTTTCAACTTGTTAAAAACCATTTGTGGTGTTACAGCTGGGTCCGATGATACAGACGGTAAGTAAGCAGGTAAATTATTGAGGTCTAGGGTAGGAATATCAACTGCAATGGAGGTAAATTGTTTGTTTATTTTGTTGGCAATCTCTACAGTTGAGGTACCAGGTAGAGTAACACCTTGCTTACACTTAACACCTGTCATTTTCTTTATTTGTTTGTGCCACTGCCTAGGGTTACTAATTCTAAGCTTTGAACCACTAGAGCTGTAAAATGCAGACCTGGCTATCTTGATAATTCTAATGATCTTATTACGAAGTAATTTCCATAGATTAAATTTACCACAGTTAAAAGCCCTTTGTCGTTTACCAATAAGAGTTTTAATCTCAGGAGTCATCCACGGCTTATCACTGTTATGAGTAGTGACAGTACGAGTAGGAAAGTACTTATCCAAGGCATTCTGCAGAGTTTGGTAAAATTCTTCTACTTTAGTACTTGTTGTTGGGGCTGAAAAAACGACATTCCAGTCGAAACTTGTGATCCACTGTCCAAACTCGCGTTTATCCGAGTCTCTGAGAGGTCGAACAGTCAATCAATTTATTTCCACTTAATCAAAAAAAAAAAAGAAAGATTTACAGACGGTATAAAAAAAAACCATATACGATTAAGCGGCGGGCTTCTCCAAAAAGCAAGCTTGTCGAGTGGAAAGGCCCTTGATGTGTAGAAAGAAAGTAATTATGTCAAAATAAATAAAGATTACTCAGGTTACATTTAACAATACAGAAGTAAACTTAAGTTGCACAAAAAATAAACAAGGACCAACACAAACTGGACATAACAAAAACAAGTACAAGAAAAACCTAGACAGGGGATCATACAATGAATCTATCACAGCTAATTAAAATTATTATTGAGAACAATATTTTTCCAAAAGCAGAAGCTTAAGTTTTTTCTTAAATAAAAAACGACTACTAATACTTCTTAGAGCTTGACTTAGTGAATTCCAATACGTTGTACCCTGATAAATGACAAATTTCTTTGCAAGAGCAGTATGTATAAATGGAACATGGAGATCATTAAACTGTCTGGTATAATATTGATGAATATTTGCATTAGTCACAAACATTTGTTCAAACGAATTAGGTAATTTATGAGCAACAAGCTGATGCATAAACATTCCTAGCTGGAGTGAATACATATCATTAATTTTAAGAGTATTGTGGTTAAAAAACAATGGATTAGAATGAGCTCTAAATTCTGCACGGTCAATAACACGCAATGCCCTTTTCTGTAAAACAAAAATTCTATTAGAAAGACAAGAGCTTGTGTTGCCCCAGGCCAGAATACCATAGGAGATATAAGGCAAAATTAACGCATTATAAATATTATACAAAATATCAGAGGGAAAACAATATTTCAATTTGTTAATAATACCAATATTTCTTGAAATTAATTTACATAGATAATTTACATGACATTTCCATGATAATTTTTCATCAATAAAAAGACCCAGAAATTTAGTACAGTTGGTTTGATTAACAGGATAATTATCGTACAAAATATCAGTAGGAATTGAACTGGCTGTATTGCTAAACAACATAAAACAAGTTTTATCAATGTTGAGGGATAATTTGTTGGCTTTAATCCATTTAGAAACACTAATGAGTTCTGTATTGATGACGTTAACCAGTGTACCCAAATTGTTATGCGAATAAAATAAATTGGAGTCATCTGCAAATAAAATAAATGACAAGGTACTAGAAGATTTCTCAAAGTCGTTAATATATATAGAAAAAAGAAGTGGTCCCAAAATGGATCCCTGAGGAACTCCACAAACCAACTCTTTAGGTAAAGACTGGTTATCTTTAAAGAGTACAAATTGTTTACGATTAGTAAGATAATTTCTGAACCACTCCAAGGCAATCCCTCTAATTCCATAAAAGGAGAGTTTACCCAAAAGTATATCATGATCAATTGTATCAAATGCCTTGGAGAGGTCCAGAAAAATTCCCAAAGTATGAGAAGACTGTTCATGACCAGTAATAATAGTATTTATCAATTGTAAAATAGCATGACATGTTGAATGGTTTTCCCTAAACCCATACTGTGTATCAGATAAAATATTATGTCTAGTTAAGAACCGAGACGTGCGAACGTATATAATGCGTTCAAGAATTTTAGAGAAGGTTGTCAGAATAGAAATAGGTCTATAATTATTAACTAATTGGGAATCACCTTTTTTTAAAACGGGAACAACTTTAGCAATTTTCATGGAATCTGGAACTATACCTGTACTTAATGACAAATTCATAATGAAAGCAAGGGGCTTGGAAATGGCAGGAAACATAGCTTTGATAATAGCACTAGTAATCGTATCATGACCAGAACTTTGCTTATTAGTTAAATTAGAAACAATAATATATAATTCATGTTCGGTTACTGGATCAAAGAAAATAGAAAAGGGATTAGAATTATGCAGGTAATCATGGTAGTTCGAATCACACGGAGGGATTTGATTGGCAAGTTTAGAACCAATGTTAACAAAGTAGTCATTATAATACTCTGCAATTAAAAGGGGATCATTTGTACACTGGTTATTAATCTTTATACTTGGGACTTCAGATGACGAACTATTTTTCAAAACTGAATTAATTATTTTCCAGGTATTTTTAATGTTGTTTTTCTCTTTATTAAATTTCCGAGTAAAGTAATGTTGTTTAGCAGAACGCAGTATAGTTGTGAGTGAGTTTTTATATCTGGTGTACTTTAAACGATTAATATGACTAGGACAAGACAGATATTTACGATAAAGTCTATTTTTATAATTTATAGATTTCAGCAAAGCTGGCGTAATCCATTTAGACCGAGATTGGGTTTTTCTATTGGAATTATTAGTCCTAATAAGAGGGATAATTCTCTCATATAAATTATTAAAAATATTCATAAATTTATTGAAGGAAACATTCGGATTATCAGTATTGAAAACCACAGACCAGTCACAGGAATCCAGGGCAGATTTAAGCCTGCGAAGGTTTGCATCAGTAGTTTTACGAAAATATATACCAGGAACATAAGAATGAGTTTTTGCCTTAAAAGAAAAAAATGTAAAAACTGGAAAATGATCCGAAATATCAGAAACCAAAATACCAGAATTGGGAGAGGGAAGAATATTACAAAAAATATTATCAATAAGAGTTGCCGAGGTTGGAGTAATTCTTGTGGGTTTGTCAATAAGTGGTAAATATGAATGGGCAAACATAGAATCCATGAATTCCTGAGTCTGGCTGTGGTCATCAACAGTAAGCAAATTAATATTAAAATCTCCTGAGATAAGACAATACTTATTTTCCACTGAAATACGATCTTGTAAATCTTGTAAGGTCAAAATAAAGTCATTAAATGAGGTTGATGGTGGTCTGTAAATAACTCCAGCAATAATTTTTTTGTTATTAGGATTCTCAACTTCAATAAAAATTGATTCAAGAGAGTTGGATGAACAAGATAAGTCACGTCTAACTGAATAGCGAAGATCAGTGGAAATATAGAATGCAACCCCACCCCCCACTTTGTTCGTTCTGTTAATGGTCTCAAGCTGGTACCCAGGAATGGAATAAATATTAAACGGCACGTCACAATGTTTTAGCCACGTTTCCGAGAGACCTATCACCGAAAATTCAAAATGGCGTTGGATGGCATTAGATTTGTGAGAATAGTTCAAAGGAAGCCACAGGACTGTGCTATGGTCACTCAAACCGATGGGTGAAGTTATCTGGGGGACATTATAGTGACTCTTTAAATTAGTTAGAATCTTGTCGAGAATGGCTTGTCCTCTTGTAGGAGCATTGACAACCTGGACCAAACCAGTTAACCGACTGATGGTATCAGTGTCGAGTTTGTTAAAGTCACCAAGGATGGCTATACCAGATGATGGATATCTTATTTGAAGCGTGTCCAGTGTCCATTACAAGGTGTTCAATAAGTAAGTCTTCGTATGGTGATGCTGGTGGATGATAAAGGACGGCAACTAGAAGCCCAGCAACTGTTCTTGGTAGACATGGAGGTCGCGCCCAAATCCATTGGACTTCAAGTTCATCCGGTACTTTAATGTTCTGCAGATTTATTGTTTGTATGCTCTCTCGTAAATAGAGGGCAACACCCCCTCCTCTCTTGTGTTTCCTTGGTCTGCTATACAAGTTAAAACCAGGGATGTCAAAATGGCTAGTGATCATGAGCCAACTGATCATGAGTTCCTGCGTGAAGCTGTGGAAGAGCTGAAAGAAGAGCTGAAAGAAGTGCTGGCAACTAGGATAGTAATTCACGGCACGACCATTCATTTTGTCTTAAGAGCTGTAGGTAGTTTGTGACGCACCTGCAAAAGCAATGGTAAAGAGAGTGAAACAATTCAACGGTAATTATGGCTGTGACCGCTGTTCACTTAAAGGTGAGCATGTGAGTGGTCGCCATATTTTTACCCAATGCACCAACTTACCGTTGCACTCAGATGAATCGTTTAGGAACCAGAACAACAAACAACACCACAATGGGATCTCAATATTTTGCAACCTCCCAATCAATATGATATCTGCCTTTCCACAAGATTACATGCACATTCTTTGCCTAGGGGTAATGAAGAAGCTGTTGAAAGGATGGACACAGGGTATCTATGAGATGCGGGATCAGAAAAAACCAGAGTGTTTAAGCCCCTTACAGCAACAACAGTAGCTCTTCTCTCAAAGAAACTAGTAGCATTGCGGACATGCATACCTGACCCCTTTGCAAGAAACCCCCGGGGACTTGATGAGCTCTCACACTGGAAGGCGACAGAATTCCGGCAATTTCTTCTGTACACAGGTATTACTGTCTTGCGAGATGTCTTGGATAAAGATTTGTATTACCACTTCTGTCTCCTTTGCATTGCCTCGAGGATACTTATCTGCAAGACACTGGCAGAGAAGTACTTGCCATATACACGACAACTTCTAATTAAGTTTGTTGAAAAAATGGAAATCCTGTTCATCAATGGTTTACAATATACACAGCCTCCTGCATTTGTGTGACGATGTCCAGAAGTACGGTAGCCTTGACACAATATCTGCATTCCCCTTTGAAAACTATATGCAGACTTTAAAGAATATGGTTAGGAAGAAGAGTGATGTCGTTATTCAGGTTGCTAGGCGAATCAGTGAGACAACTGTCTCACAATCACCAGATGTAAAATTCGTCCCACCAAATAATGCCTACCTGATTGAAAATGAGATGCCAGTTCAAGTCATCCGTATGATAGCTGTTCAGGACGAGGAACACAAATATGAGTGCTGGACATCAAAAACAAGACCAAGACAATTCATGTTGAGTGGACAGGAAGCCCGTCATGTCGGGGTATTTGTTGTCGTTTGGAAAAACTTTTAAAAAGTGTTGGTCCGTCATTCCCAACTGACAAGACGGGGAATGTTTTTGCCCTTCGACCACGAGTCTGGATGTCACAATCTCTTTATAACATTGCTTCATGACTATTGACCATTTGATCGAACGACTTAAAAATTCCCCCTTAAAACTCCTCGAGAAAACACAACTTATTTTCCTCTCTTCAACATTCGTTTTTGCACCAATAAAAAAGATAATAGACTAATAATGATAATGTAACAATAACAAATGACAAATTTAGATTTACCCCCAAAGCCCCGAACTTTCCTAAATTTTGACAACACCATGCCCTTTTCAACTCCACCACTGTTATTTGGACTTTTCTTAGAAATTGTCTGCGGTGACTTTGATGTGGGATCAATTTCAACCATTTTTACTCACATTTAAACTTAAAGGATGGCCAGCAAAGAAAGTGCACGATTTTACTTCCAAGTGGTGGAATTCCTCGACGATCAGCGGTGTGCTGTCATTTCCAACACCTGGATCTTTGAAGAGGATGTGAGTTACTACTTCTATGGCACATTTTTTCTAGGTGACATTCAACTGCCCCCCCCCCAAAAAAAAAAATAATAATAAATAAATAAATCCTGGTATATAGTCATAAGTCACGCCCACGATGCGCAATTATAATAAAAATCATGCACTGTTGGTAAATACGTTTCAGTTTTAGGAAAGCCCTCCTCGAGGGCAAAATTTTAACATAATATTTCATACAAACACAGTTCCCAAAAGATACCCATTTCAGTACTTGGATATCATGCTGCGTACATTTTATTTGAATCAATTTTTCAGAAGAGGAATTGAATGAAGTTAATATGCCAAATTTATTTTCTGCAGCGGAAGATGTTCTGTTGGTGGCCATCACAAAACTTCAATATCAAGAAGATCATAACCGAGCACAAAAAGCCTAGCACAACAAAATGGAAGGCATATCGGGTCAGGGTTTTCGAAGAACGGTTTCGTAAGTATTTTGTGTTGTTGTTCTGTCTGCTTAGTACATGTACATGAGCGATAAAAGAGTATGTGTACAACTAAGCCTGTATGGGCAAACAGTTGGAACTTACGAATATTTACGAATAGTTGTTTGCCAGTTGTTAACTGTTTGATTAATCGCGTCGGCTAATAGCCACACCTATTCAAGGACAGTGGCCTCTGTGGGGCGTGCTTGTACAGGTCAACTATAGCTTTGCCAATCGCTGTCCTATCGTTAATAAACCTTATGCATGTGAATAATATTTGAATAATATCTAGTTACCATGACTCGATTCGTCACAAGTAAGGGCTCAATTTTGAATTCCTAGGACTAAAGACAGTGTTGCTACGTCACATGATTCGGACAAGCTTTTGTATAGCTACCTCCCAGATTATTGGCAAAGCCTGGTACCATTGTGCCATACATATTCATTGAAAATTGTCTAACCCTACTGAATGGATTACCCATGACAAACAATAAATCGATCAATCAATAGAATGGAATGTTGGCAATAAGGTCGAAAAAATGCCATGAGTGAAGTTTTTATGCAGGCGGAGTTGCTAATATTCTTAATTTAAAGATGCAATTCCTTAAAGATTCCCCAAACTGGTATCAAATTGCTTCTTGGTTTTAGAAAACACCTGACAACATAACGACCTCTACTGAAACTACATGTTCGAATGCTACGTGAGAAAAACGTGATTGAACGACGGCCCAATAACGTTACTATTAGGTCTGTAAAACGTGATTGAAGGACGGCCCAATAACGTGATTGTTATGCGTGTAAAACGTGATTGAAGGACAGACAAACAACGTGACTATTAGGTGTACAGAGCGTCATTCAAGAACGAAACAAAAACGTGACTATTAGGTGCTTAAAACGTATTTGAAGAACGGCCTAAAATTGGGATTATTCGGTGTGCAAAACATGATTCAAGAACAGCACAATAACGTGACTATTTGGGTTGTAGAACACGTTATTTCAAAATAGGCAGAAAACGTTATTATAATGGTTATATTATCGTTATTTTGAAGTGAAGAAATCTCGTAACTTTTTGGAGGAAAATGCATTAACGCCTATCACTGCATTATCCCGTGTGTGAAGAACGGACCTGTAACGGTACTATCAGGTATGCAAAACGTTGATAAAGAACGGACAAACAACGTGATTTCTAAGTTTGAAAAACGTGATTCTAAAACGAGACAAAAACGTGATTATTAAGTGAGTAAAACGTTATTTTAGAACAAGTCTGTAACGCAACTATTCAGTGTGCAAAACCCAATATTTAACAACCAGCCGATAACGTCATTAGAATAGTTATATTACCGTTATTTTAACGTGAAGAAAGCACGTGAATATGTGGAGAAAACGTATTAACGCCTATCACTGCATTATCCCGTGTGTAAAATACGTGACTCACACCAAATGGGTAACCCGAAAATGAAGTGATTTTCACGTATTTTTTACGTTCTTTTGTTTACTGGGCAGTGAAAGATTTCATAATCATTGTGTTCCATTCCCTAATTCCTTGCCGAGTGTATGATGCACCATACAGGTAGAAATAGTTATTAACTCATTAATAATATTTAATTAGATAAAATTCACGAGAAGCTAAAACTGCCGTCTTCATGACTTGCCTTTATCTTGCATAATTTTTTTAAACAAGTGTCTTTTCTTTCAATTTTATAAATTTAACAAACCGTTCTGTATGAAGACTAATGTCTAAAAATCAAGCGAGCTATTTAAAAAAATGCAACTAATAGCTCACACTATGCTCGACTTATTTTAACGACATCATCATCAGTGCATATGTATTGAACAATCAAAGTATCATGCACCGATACATGAGAAGCCAAATCACAGTATGAAACTGTTGAAACTTATAAGAAATGTAACTTAATAATGTCAACATGATTTGCATAGTCGGATTTATTAATAAATAAAGAATCAATATCCATTGAAAAATAAAAAACTTCAGTGATGTGGCATACATGATAGTTGTACTTGTGAGTAATTCAAAGGCTCGTTTTAAGATGTGCAACCAAAATGAAAGGGAATTCGAAAAATTTATGTTGCTCTGTATGAAAGGACATTATTGACCCTCTGCCCTTTCAAATAAATTAAATATTGTACTCTTTTGCTGACAATACGTTTTGTAAGTTCACCTTCGTTTTTCAATTACAATTTAAAGCACATTTATAACTAAATACCAATGTATCGATAAGAACTTATCTAACGGCATAATGACGTCATCAGTTTTCAAATTTGGCTTTAACAAAAGATGATTATTTTTAATTACATGTAGGTCTTTATTTTTGTATTGTGTGCGTGACATTACGTTACCTCTACTTCCGGTCGAAACAGGAAGGGCCTTGTTATACTTTAGTTTTTGACCGATTAATATTGTTCTCTCCCGTGCAAATAAGACTGAGAAAAGAAGGGAAATACTCAAGTCAAATTTTGTCGATATATAATGACTTTTTAATTGTTGCATTCGTATACACAGGAAGTGTGGCAGCTTTATTTATTATTTTGAATAACATCTTTAGGATTGTAATCAAGTGGATAATCATTCAAAAATATTGGGTTTTGATTCCAAAGCGACTACCATGGAAACTAGCATGCAGATCGATGCCCGCGCCCGTCAAACACTTATTCTTATGTTCTATCATTCTAAATATGTAAGCATTGTTGTGAAAAAAAATCGTACACGATTATTTCATATCCCAGTAAACAGACACCAAAAAATCGCAATTCAAAAGTCAACTCTAGCGGGCGCTACAGACATTTTGGGATTAGTGGATTAATGTAAACTCGGGACATAGTTAGGTCATTGTGGTGCTTAGCTGTTCTATGCATGATATGAGTAGGTATCTCAGTATGTAATACATGAAGTCCAAATTGCACGGGAAAAGGGTAACTTTATTGGGTTCAAACAATGGAAGGAAGAAACTCTTGTGAAAGTAGTTGTGGAATAATTTGTTTCTAAATAGACTCATACACTAACTTTTGATAAAAACCTATCGGACAAATTTCTAACAGAGTCATGTATAACTAGATTTCAGTTTTTGTTTACTACAAAAACAAGGTGTTCGTGGGGAGTGATTGAATGAATTGGTAACGTCATTATACCTTATCAATCCAATTCCTGGTTCAGGAGTTATGAACGTTTCAAAAATTTAACAAGAACTTCCGGTTTGAACCAGATGTCGAGGTCAAATAGGGTCATATGTTGATTAGTTTATGAAAACCTTTCAGATGATGTATAGATTGAAAAAATAAAATGTGTGGTTCAGAAGTTATGATATTTTGAAATATAAAGAGTCAACTTCCGGTTTGAACCGGAAGTCAAGGTCAACCGAGGTCACACTCGGTAGCGTTGGTTAAGTTACAAAAGTTTTAACTGATGATGTACAGGGAAAAAAACAATGAGTGGTTCAGAAGTTATAAATTGTTCAAATAATAAATGTTAACTTCCGGTATGAACCGGATGTCAGAGTCAATAGAGGTCACACTTGGTAGCGTTGGTGAAGTCTCCGATGTCCTTTCTCTTGACGTATAGATGATAAAAATCGAATATGTGGTTCAGGATTTATGATTTTTAAAACATTAAAAAGCAACTTCCGACTTCAACCGGAAATCAAGGTCAAACGGGGTCACATAATGTGTAGCGTATGATTAGTTTATTATGACCTTTCAGATGATGTATGAATTGTTAAAATCCAATGTGTGGGTCCAGCAGTTAAGAATTGTTTAAATATTAGATGGACCACCTCTGTGATGCAATGCGAAATATATTCCTAACCTACTTCTAAGAGAATACGATTGAGAAACATAGTTTAAAGTTTGAGTGGCCAGGGCAAGGTTGTTTACACGCTGCACATGACATGGTTACTTTACAAAACAAACTTGAAAAATAATGACAAATCTGCTTACCTGAAAGCTGACAGTCATGCTGTACTTTAACTCAACAAGTAATTATTGTTTCTGGAACATACGATGCTAGTTAGAATATATGTTTAGTAGATTAATTTAGACAATTCGTAAAACTACTTTTACGATTTTGGAGAGACAATGGCAGTTTTCTGCATCTCTCCTCTTCATGACAAGAGGGCGCTATCACGCTGGAGCAGTGGGCTCTAGAAGGAGTTATGATTTGTTTTAATAGACGGATTATTCTGTGAGGTGCAATATAATTTGTTGTACCACCGATATTCAACATGCAAACAGCACAACTCTACGTGCGTTGGACAGGACGTTGTCAACTAATTCACATGTCGATGCACGAGTGTAGGATTGGCGTGTACTATCGTGCGTTGTAAATTTGTGGGTTAACATACAGTGTGCGCTTGAACGTCCTTTTTCGATCAAATTTAAGGTCGAAATGGTGTCATTCTGTGCAAAAGTTCGAGCAGGCTTGACATTCTACAACCTGGTACAAATATTATGCAAAAATTTCCATTATTTTTAAAGATATGAATAAGATTATATATTATTGAATTTTCAAATTCAGATTTGAACCGGAAGAAAGGGGCACAGGGATTATGTTCTGTGTAGCGTTTGTCGAGCTTTTAACGACCTATCCGATGATGTGTAGATTGTAAAAATCCACGTTGTAGTTCACGAGTTATAAATTTGTAAAGTATTAAACTTTGATTCACTGTAATTTGATACCCGATGACGTCATCATGACATCATCAAGTGTGTGTCATCTTGATACTAAGGTTCACTTTTCTGATGAGTTTTAATGTTCCATTCAATTTCAATCTGGAGTTATGCTGTAGATAACCCCGAAAAACGTTTTTTTGAAGAAAAACACAAAGGCAAACTTTGACCTTCCGGTACGACCAGAAGCAAAGGTCGTACGCATTCGATGGTAATTTTTCAAATGTTGCCCCACTCTTGAACTATCATATGCCCAACTATGAATATCATAGCTTTCAAATTAAATGAGATACAGCGAATAGCAAATGATCACTTTTCAACTTTAAAAACCTTGTAATTCGACACCTGATGATGTCATTATTGCGTCATGACTATTGTGCCGTCTTTATATTAAGGTTCAAATGTCTGATGACTTTCAAGGTTCAATTCAGTTTCAATCTTGAGTTATGCTGTAGAGAAGAGTTGCGTGGAAGAAGATGGAGAAGAACTAGAAATCTAGAGTTTGTGGACAAACTCGGGGTGTTCGGGTCGAACGAAATAAAGTGACTGCGTAAATAAAAATAGGCAAATTATTGTGTGAAGGGTTTTTTTTTGTAATTGTGCTGTGCTGACAGGCAAAATATTTATTTGTACTTCTTGTTGATCTCTGTGCAAAATCATAGCATAAAGGTTGTCATATGAAACTTCAACTTCCGGTTTTGACAGGGAAAGGTCAAATGGGGTCACACTTTGTACAAAGTATCTAGAATTGCCCAAGAGCTTTAAATTGTGTGTTTTGTTATTTTCAGTGAGATACAGCAACAAGCAAATGGTAATTTTTCACCTTTAAAAACCTTGTAATTCGATACCTGATGACGTCATGATGACGCAATTCTTCGCGTGCCGTTCTCATATTAAGGTTCAAGTGTATGCTAAGTTTCAAGTTTGTACAACTTTTACTTTTTGAGAAATCTGCAAAAAACTAGAATTGCCCAAGAGCTTTAAATTATGTGTTTTGAACTGTTTTCAGCCTGCCGCTAGAGGGCGCTTTTGAATTATGTGACGTAAACCAGACACTTGCAAGATCACAACATAGTTAAAAACAACTCAAAAAAAAATCCTACTTTCAAGTTACTGGGCATTTCCGGTTTCGACCGGAAGTAGAGGTCATGTGAGGTCACGCGCATGACAAAAAATTAAGACCTATTTGACCTTAGTATGATCCCGCATAAAGCAACCGCCGGTCTCTTAAGTGTTATTTGTTACAGACTTTCAAACATAAACAAATAAATAAGAGAATACGCTTGAGAAACATATTAATTTAAAGTTTGAGTGGCCAGGGCAAGGCTGCTTGCACATTAATATACTATCGTGCGTCATTTGTTGTCCTTTTTGGACCAGATGTAAATGTCAAAATGTTGTCATGTCTGTCCAAAAGTTTGAGCAAGGTTAATTCTACAACCTGATATAAAAATTATCCTGAAATAGTAGTTTTAAAGAAATGAATAAGATAAGATATTAAGAAAATTTCAACTCAATACGTGAATCACACATTAAAAGCAGATCTGAGTTTGCCTACATGTATGACAAACTCGGGTTCATACCAACTGGTTTGGGAATGAGCAGTTTTCAACAAGATCTTTCTTATCTGATCAAAAGTGCAAACATGTGGTTTAGGGTGTCATTGCCTGTGAGTTTACAGACAGAACCATCGACGAAATTTCACAGTTTCTTGTTTAAAATGTAAAGTATTGGGAAAGTGAGTTAAATGTTATCATTAAAGCAACTTTGAATCATAAAAATCGACCAAATATATCTCGAGAAATTGAATAAGAAACAATAGGACTTTCTCTCCGCTCTTCAGCATTTCGGTGATTTGACACCAGCAAGTAGGCTTGTGGGTTATGGATCACTGGCCTTGGGGAATTGGTTCCAGGGAGAATGTTTATAAAACAAGTACTTAACTGATAACAGCTGATAAGATTCACAGTGAAACTGGTGAATAGAATTCTGAGATTTTGGTAAATTGTGGGAAAATCACTTAATGTTCCGATTAGAACTGGAGGTCAATCTCAAAATGATCTGTTCTTTGAAGCATTTGTAGAACATTTAACAACCTATCCGATGATGTGTAGATTGTCAAAATCCGAATTATGGTTTTTGAGTTATGATTTTTACAAATATTAAACTTTGATTAAATGTAATTCAGTGCCCGATGACGTCATCATGACGTAATTAAGTATGTGTTGTCTTGATACTAAGGTTCAACTATCTGGTGAGTTTCAACATTCAATTCAATCTCAATCTTGAGTTATTCCATAGATAAGCTCGAAAGTTGTTTTTTGAAGGAAAAAAACCGAAGGTGAACTTCGACCTAGGGTAACGACCTGGAAGATAAGGTCGTACGATTTTGGCGTTAACTTTTCAAATGTTGCCCCAGTCTTGATCTATGCGATGCCCAAGTATGAACATCATAGCTTTCATATTCGTTGAGATACAGCAAAAAGCAAATGGTCACTTTTCAACTTTAAAAACCTTGTAATTCGATACCTGATGACGTCATCATGACGCAATTCTTCGCGTGCCGTCCTCATATTAAGGTTCAAGTGTATGCTAAGTTTCAAGTTTGTACACCTTTTACTTTTTGAGAAATCTTGTCGAGAAAGTTCAGGGAAAAGAAGAACAGGAAGAAAAAAAAGAAAAAAACTTAACAATAACAATAGGTTTTCGGCCGCTAGCCGAACACCTAAAAACAAAAAACAGAACAAAATCAAGAGGTGTTCGTGCTCATATTGCACGAACACCTAACAATTTGTTCAATTACATTTGAGCCACTGCTAGTTCTTACAAGATTTATAAGTACAGAAAGACTTTGGTAATCAAGCTGAAACTTTGCATGTATCCAAGTTGAGATATGTTACATCCACAAAATTTGTTCACACCACGATGATGTCATCGAGTGTGACATGACGTCACCTTAAAGGTGCAGGTTCAAGATCTATATACTGAGTAGTAAATGCTTGGTCCTGGGGGGAAAAAAAATCCCGAACACCTTGTTTTTGTGCTCGCAACAAAAACTTATATCTAGTTAATACTTCTTCTTTTTCTTCTTATCCCCCGCGATTGTCCGCTAACAAAAGCACACTTCCCAAGCTCATATAAACTTGAAACTTTACATATAGTTAGACAACCAAATAGGAGATGAAACCGCTTCAGTTACGTCATGATGATGTCATCAGGTGTCAAATTACAAGGTTTTTAAGTTTAAAAAGTTACCATTTGCTATACGCTGTATGTCTTTGAATTTTACAACTATGATATTCATAATTGAGCATCTGATAGATCAAGACTGGGGCTACATTTGAAAAGTTAACGCCAAAATCGTATGACCTCTTCTTCTGGTCGTACCGGAAGGTCAAAGTTTGCCTTTGAATATTTTCTTCAAAATCGGACGATAAAGCCCACGTATGTATTAACCTGCATGTTTAACCTGCATGTTAACTATGTACACAGCGCTGTGTGTGGCTGGCTGTTCCGCTCCATTGATGACAGTGTCATAAGTCCACGAGGCTTGTGTGTAGTCCAGCCATGTATTGTGTATGTGTGCAGCTGGACATGTCAAACGTCGATCGAACAAAACATGGTGTTTGGCACGATGAGTTTATCGTTAACTCGTGCGAAGTTAAACTTAAGTGATTTCCCTTTTGCCCGTCTGATGGTTTGATGGTAAACAACGAACAGAAGACGAGTTCTCACTGAGATGTCCACCTAATTTAGTAATATGTATGACGTTTAATAACTGACTTAAACTCAATCTGAAAAAGATCGAAATTGGTTCGCTTCTCATCAAACATCGAGACCGACGGCACGTTGATCGACGTGACCATGCCTGCCGAAGGCGCTCTAGGCCCGCTGAGTATGTCTCTCAGACACGGCGATGAAAATTGTAAGATTTATGTAAATATCATCGTTTACAAAAAAAGTCGCAATTTACTTCGTGTACAGTACTTGTCATATATTTTGTCCGTTACTTGACAAGTGGTGGCTTTTTTAAAATTACGAATACGACAGCTGGGATGTATTATGACCAACATTTAAGTATCATGCCGAACACCTCGTTTTTGTTATGCAACAAAAATTTCAGTCTAGTTATTTTTTATAATGGGCTTGGGCGGTGGGTAGGCCTCTTTCTTTAGACGAATGCACCAAACATTTTGTGAGCTACATATGAGAAAGACAAAGTGAAAAGTTTGTATAACCAAAAATGGTAACATTGATGGTTTTTCCTTCTCAGTAATCTAGATGACTGGTGTAAAAGTTTTTCAAACAAAACAAACGAAACCTTTCATTCTAAAACAACGACGAAATAATTTATTTTATTAGCAACGACTCGTGTGTTTTCACAAGATAGTCGGGCACCTCAATGTTTACCCAACACCGCATTCAGTTCTATGTAGCAAGTAAGGAGCACGACCATTTTGCCTAGCGTTTTCTTACGCAGCAGCTGATTGGTTACATAGCAGTTTGGTTCACGATATGACCAATCAAGTTAGGGCTCACATTTTATAAACGAGATAAGATGGACATTTCGATTCTGAACAGTAACGCTGACGAAGACAGATTCTTTAAGTTTTCTTGACTGTTTCGCAAATCCTTAGAAATAAAGAATACAGCAAAATACTAGATCAATAGTGTAGCTAGCATTACATTAGTAAAATTCTTCTGCCCAAATCCGTTAACTATTAAGCAAATGACTTTTCCGGAAACCCTATGTTTTTGGTCTCATATTTCTTTATTTTGAACACAGAAAAATATGGGCCCAGTGTTGAAAACATTCAAAATACCCCTTCATTCTATTGTTTTTTTGGAGGCGTGGCAAATTACTCAAGGACTTGAAAAATTTTTATCTGCAAACACTCTATCTGGGCTCTGTCTGTAAGAAAATCCATCTTGGCCTTTTGAATTCTTCATGGTAAAATAAAATGTTTTGTAAGATGCGTTTTTCACATTTTTTGTAGTTTAAGTCAACACTGTAGCCTCCCCCCCCCCCCCCCCCCAGTCTTTTTGGAAAAGTTTGAAGTTCAATTTATCCTTCAATTCACATACCCTGAGTGTATCCATGCTACTCAGACTAATGTTTATGCAACCAATGTTTAATATTGCCCCAAAACAGAGTTTATTAGACTTTCAATTGGCCTAATTATGCATTACCATATGTACACAATATCAACAAGGTAGTTGTGATTCCCGCTATACCAAATAACTTCTGACTGTGTATACATGTAGGTCCAAACAGACACATAGAAATCCATTTAAGAAGTTTTGGTTACAAGTCCAGTGTATCTTGCAATCATAGTGTCAATTGTGATACTATGCATATATGGTCAGCTACATAAGCCTTGATTGAGAATGGCCACAAAGAAACAGTAACTGGAATTTTAAACAACTGAATTGACTGTGGCGAACAAGAAACTTTTTCAGTTGAGGTGCCCAGTGCAAATTACCATGTATGCCTTTACCATGTTTATCATGAAAAGGTTGTAAACAAGTTCTTGAAGTCTAATAAAAGACAATACAAAGATGCATTAAAAGAACACAAAACTTGTGAGAAGTACATGTAATATTATTTGAGATTATGTGCAATGTCTCACATTGACAGGTCCTTCAATTGTTGTCAATATTGTTGTCAGTGCTGATATGAATTGCTCTCTCATATCCCTACCAAGTGTTTGGGCAGCTTTTACATTGACCTTCAGCAATTTAAAAGAATTCTCTAACATTGAAAAAAAAATAAAATAAAAAATAAAAAAATCAAAGATAATTGTTTTGCTCAAATTTTAAAGCTGCTTTTGAATATATAAAATTTTGCAGTTTGTGTTGAACCATGGTTAAACCTACAGTAGTGTAATGCTACTATGTGAATTTATTGAAAGTAAGGTATATGGAGGCAATCTATTTTTATAAACACTGCTAGTCTTCATACATACTTGTGAATGAGTGTTGTTCCAACGTACACGTATACAGTTTACATTAGCAGGTCCTCTAGCACAGTTGTTTAACGCTTGCATGTGATGGTGTTTTCCCTGACACCTGGAAGACTGCCACAATTATTCCAATCCCGAAAGTAAAGAATATTTCCTCTCTTGATCAACTACGCCCAATTTCATTAACTCCAATCTTTGCTCGCATTTTTGAATCATTTATTGCGAGATGGATTCTTCAGGATATTTCTTTAAAGTTAGATTCACAGCAGTATGGCAATATTAAGGGCTGTTCTACGACGCACTACCTAATTGATATGATCAACTATTTGCTAGAGGGCCTTGATAAACCAGGACACTATGCACAGCTCAGTACTGTAGACTTTACTAAGGCATTTGATCTTGTAAATCACACAGTAGTCATTAAAAAACTCTTAAACCTAGGAGTCAGACCATCCATAGTTCCCATCGTCTGCAGCTTTCTTACTGGTCGTACCCAGAATACCAAGGTTGATGGTTGCATTTCTTCTAACAGGTTCATATCATGTGGCGTACCACAGGGTACTAAACTGGGTCCGATTCTTTTTCTGGTCCTTGTTAATGATGCAGCCGCTGATTGCTGCAGACGATGGAAGTATGTGGACGATCTTACACTTGGGGAAATTGTCAAAATCGGTGAAGAACAAAAATTGCAAAATCACTTGGACAACCTTACTGTTTGGTGTACTGATAATGATGTTTTACCCAAACCCTCTAAATGCCAGTGTATGATTATTAGTTTTTTAAAGCGTCAAGTGCCTATTTTACCTCTTACCATTAACTCTGTGAAATTAAATCTTGTTACTCATGTAAAATTACTAGGGATCACTATTCAGAACGACCTTAAGTGGAATTTGCATGTAACTGAAATTGTCTCGAAAGCCTCTCGTAGACTTTACACTTTGGTCATACTTAAAAAAGCCAGAGTTAATGTTGATGATATTGTTGCAGTTTACATTTGCTACATTAGATCAATTTTAGAATATGCTTGCCAAGTGTGGCACACATCAATTACTGTTAACCAGTCAAACTACATTGAACAAGTACAGAAACGTGCTTGTCGTATCATTTTGAGGCAGAAGTATTATTCGTATTCTCAGGCTCTGTTGAGACTTAATTTGTTATCTTTAGAAGCCAGGAGGTACAACCTTATGCTTAAGTTTTGGAAAAAACTTGCTGAATCTGACAAATTCCGTCATATGCTTCCTTTTCGCAATGAAAATATTGTGGATAAATACCAACTTAGATCAGGCAAGAAACTGGAGCTTGTCATACCCAAGTGTAAAACAGAGCGCTACAAAAGATCTGCTATTCCTTCGCTTGTTCAAATTTTAAAGTAACTTCATATAATGTTTGTTTTGTAATGTTTTTACAATTGTAGCTAATTTAGCTTTTTTTGTATTGTGCAATTTATGATCCTCATTTTTAATATTTTGTAACCTTATTGCATATAGCCTTTTTAAGACTTGTTAATTTGAATTGTTTTCGGCCTATATTGGCTGCTTTAATTCGAATGTTTTTACAATAAACCATATATATATATATGAATCTGCACTTGTAGATCCTTGTCATTTAATTGGTGGAACACAATGTGTCATACTTTATTTTACCATTTATACTGTTCCTACACTCCAAAAGTTAATATAGGAGTCCTATACTAACCAATATAGGACACCTGGGGCACTTTGCAGCTAACCTTTGTGTATACTAAAGATTTTATATCGAGTGCGTATGTATATTGATTGCATGGACGTACATGTAAGCTTGTGCGCCAACATGAGTATGGCTAGTCGAGATTGCACCTTGTGAGTATACTCGTAGGCATCCAATGTATTTACTATATTAGTATTATGTAGTTTTACATCAGATGACACTCATACTGCAAGACACTGGAGGAGCAGAGAGTAGATTTTAATTGTGGTGGACGTGTGCGCAGCCCAACCAGACTGATCAGACAGAATTTAGAAATTGTTTGGTGTAGGAATAACAACTACCTCGATGATAGTTGTGTACGTACATTTTTGTCCATGTACGTACACATAAATGTACGTACACATAAATGTACGTACATGTATGTGCATATGTTAAAGAGGCCAATTAAAAGTCCAATACACTCTGGTTTGGGGCAATAAAGACATTGGTGGCATAAACAATAGTCTGAGTATCCTAGAGACATTCAGTGGTACATGTATAGTAAATTCTCACTAAAGACCACACAATATGCTAGTATGTACCGTAATATCTTGCGTACAAGACGCGTCTTATCTGACGTTTTTGACCACAAAATCATCACTGCGCCTTGTATTCCGGTGCGCCTTGTATGATGTCGCTTGAGATCAAAATGACCGCGGCGGACGTGCAAATAATCTAGGCCCTATTTAATGTAGCTGCGGTCAGGTTAATAATGCGGTCGCCAACCATCAACTCACCACGCATTGTTGACGTAGTACATTATCAGCGCTCAACTCTCCAGACAATGTCGCCAGATTTTCATTCCGACAATGACCTGATGTATTGAGCCGCCTTTGTGGCCACGTGTCCCTATACATAACGACCGTGAATTCATTCCAACAATGCAGCAACGTGTTCATCACTTCTTTTGTGGCCGCGATTTCGTACCGAAAATACTGCATTCAGATTAATCAGAACGATTGCGGAAGCATTCACCCAACCTCTATTGTGTGAACGGTGATTCAGGCACAACACATGAGATTGCCATGCAGTTTCAGTTGTAGATGCTGAAGGCGTCAAGAAGGCAAGCTTGAAGAGAGATTCAGCGAAGATTCTGTCAAATATTTTCGACCATCCCAACTTGACCGTCAACATGACAATCGGCATCATTTTGAAACCGAAGTCAATAAAGTTCTTTCATTCACCGCGTTTTGGTGTTGCTCAGAGGTGTGCGATTGGCTTCTTCTGCAAACCTGCAGATGAAGAAGAAATCCGGCGTATTCTTTCAACCAGCCACCTGACATGTAGCTTCGGTAGCGCCCTCTGTTGGTCACCTGTAAACTCCCTTCAACCCCTTGTGACACACGGGAGAAGAATCTCCTGAAAAAGTCGCTTGTTTCAGTTTAAAATGAACTTTTCTACATGTCTCTACATGTTTCAAGCACATGTGATTTCTATTTATTCACATGTTGATTAGCGTGGTACTTTTAGGGTAACAAAATGACCCCTTTTTGGCGATGTACCGATACGGTCTGCTGTTTGCAGTCACAGTGCATGTAAGATCATGCGCCTTGTACGGCGGTGCGCCTTGTCTGTTGACGCTTGAATTTTTTGGGGTAATTTCACGGCCCTGCGCCTTGTACGCCCCGCGTCTTGTACGCAAGAAATTACGGTACTACAAATAATGCAAAATACGCATCTTATAAAATATTTTATTTAACCATGAAGAATTCAAAAGGCCAAGATGAATTTGCTTACAGACAGAGCCCAGTGTTTGCAGATAAAAAATTGTCAAGTCCTTGAGTAATTTGCCACGCCTCGAAAAAAACAATAGAATGAAGGGGTATTTTGGACGTTTTCAACACTGGGCCCATATTTCCACCCCTGCCAAACACCCAGTGAATCTGTGATTGGTCTTTCCTTGCTTGGGGGCACTCATATGTACCTAGACATTACCCATATGTCATATAAAAGCAAACTGACATTTTATGTGGGCACAAGGGGGGTTCAAAATTTACAAAAAGTCCCTAACGTCAGTACAATTTTAGGTTTTTGGGGACCCATTACACAAAAAGTAAATTTTGTATACCCATTGTGACAGTAGATTTTGATAATTTGGGCACCAGTCATCATAAATATTAATTATCAGGGGTGGTATCTTAAAGTCACCTGGATTTTTTTTTAAATATAACAGTTTATGTATATTAACAATAAAACTATTTTTTGAGTAATTGTTTGTCAGTATTTATGTAAAAAAAATAGATAAAGTTGTTTGGGGGCGACTCCGCCCATCCCTTTTTGTGACGTCAATCGAGGAAGACTTCGCCTCGATTGAACATCGACCCCACTCGAACTTGCCTACATTTACGTTGTATATACACGTGCAAGTAGTGAGATTGTACGTTTCGTTTGGTTATCCAAAAGGGCCTTGATATAAAAAATGTCCTATGCTACTTTTGACAGTAGATTCTAGTTGATGGGGTACCAGGTACCCTGTATATTAATTTGCAGTTACATATCTTATCTCAATTTGTAGATATAGGCCTCTAAAAATGCCCAAAACTCAAAAAGTAAATTTGAAGGGGCGGGGCTTAAATTTTTAGGGGGTCATATCTCAGAAATGTCAAGGAGTAGGATTCTAAAATTTTGTGTGTGTTCATGGCACCCATCATAGGGGAATATTTTGGAAAAAAATTAGCAAAATCTGAGACGGAGCCTGCCGACCCATCAGGTGAGTTGACACGGAATGACCCTAATGCAGGAAATGTACTGAAGTTTACTTACCACCAACTATGATGTTGTGAAAGTTCACCTCCGAAAAAACAGCTCCTCTGCTGTATATAAACTTCAAATTCAAGATGATTCTTTTAAATGCGAGACCATATCATCCCATATGTCTGCACATATCCCCGCATACACGCCTGTAATTACACGAGGCTACGCAGGCCGTGGTCTCGGCCTTGGTGAAGCCCCTTCCAAAGTTTCCACAGAGTTTAAGATTCTCCAGCGGCTGTAAACAAACTGCGATGCCTTGCAACTGCACGAAGACATGGAACTTGGAAGAAAATCTACTCAACAATCAAAGGCTGCATGCTGAAGGCCGTCACTTTCTAGCGGCTACAACTCCGGTTTTCGTATAGTCACTGTCACTAGTGTCAGTAACGTTTTTGGACAGTTCAGAATCCCCATAAGAGTATGGTTTCATTGGGTCTTATCCGTGGTTGTCAGCATTACCATGCTACGTCCATCATGGCTGCCACTCGAATAAACCATGGAAGTCCAGCAGCATAGTGAAGTGTACATGCCGTCTTGGGCACCCGGTCGTACTGTACTGACTACTGGTAGTGGGTGGTACTTCGGTAGTCGTTTGTCATGTTTGAGGTTAGCACTAAATAACTTTGCGTGCACATTGCAGTCTGTGTTTTTGCTGTTACCAGCTCCACCGGTCGAGTAATCATTCAACCATTCTTCCTGTAAAAATAGTGTAAAAGGTGATTAAACTGTTACGTTGGCTCAAGCCCTTCATGTTTCGGTGTCAATGCTAATAAACAATTCCAAAATGCAAGTTGTTTATATCAGAGCAGGACCACATGACATGACAGCGCACGGCGTGAGAATCCAGGGGCGCACCCCTCTAAATGATCTCCCATAGGAACCAATGCTAAATGATAATTATTCAAAAATACTCAAAAAATCGTGTAAGTCTCTCAGCCTCTTGAAAACCAATCAGACATATTTCCGGACAACTAAACTTCAGAATTCTTTTCAATTTTTGGCAGGTCAGCCGTTAGGAATTTTTGCTAACTACCCCAGAAGAAAAAAACACGATTTTTTATTTTTTTCCAAAACCGACTTGCTGCCAGTTTTCGTGAAGCACTTCTCCACTTCCCCGGTCAAATAGGGCCAACTTTAACGCCTAAATTTATCAAGTCTCCTCAAAAGTTGAAGCACAGAACCCCCAGGTTGTGATAGATTTTTATATTTACACAATCTATTAATTGCATGACCCCCAAAACGTTATAATTAAAAATAAGTTGTGGGTTTACAAATTATGATAAGTAGCTTGGCGCATTAATTCTGGCTTATTTAGTGTGGTGCACCCCCAGGCAATTGTGAATGAGTTGGTAGAGCGCCCTCAGTTGAAGGAATTTGGGACAGCCTTAATCAACTTTTTATTATAATTATCACACCCGGGGGCTGACGGTATCGAACTTAATTAACTTTAACGGGGATTTTATCAGCTGAGCATTAGCTTACAATGAGCTTTATTCAAGAACCTGAGAAACACTTCATTCCTTATTCACGGCAAACTGTAATGTCCCTTGGTTCATTTATTTGTAAGAGAGATAAAACAATATATATAGGCCTATTGTGAACTGAAACCGAAATAAATAATGCCTTTCAAGCCAACACGAGTCACTTAAAGTTGTGTTCTTTTTAACTCACTTGGAATCCGTGAGCAAATAGAGATCAAACCTCCGTTTCATCTAATTGATTTAATGAACAGGAACTTCTTCATCTCCACAAGGATATTTTTCAAAGTGAAGACTTGAGAATTTACAGGAAAACTTACATGTGATATGGTTCCGTTTTAGGTGGAATTATGGCTGTTTCACTACTAATCTACAGACGAGTATACAATTTAATATAATGTACAAAGCATCAAGAGTTACGCTAGCGATAGCAGTAATTATATAATACAATTTCAAAAGATCACATTGGTCCTTGTAGAATTCTGTCAACTTAGTTTTTAAAAACAGCGCATTGAAACGAACAATGAATACGGCCCCTCCAAAATACACAATGAGGGCGGTATGTCAATATAACTGTTCAGATTAAAAAGGGTACGGATACCCCCCCCCCCCCCCCCCCCCCCCCCACATTTCAGAGGGTTACCGAGAAGTAATAGTAAAACTGCTGTTAATACCGTCTGCTAGGTATAGGCTAGTCTCAGTAATAATGGAAGTCTCAGGTGAAAAAGACACAACGCCACAATCCAAAACGGCGGAAAGTTGTATGTATTTTAAAAAACGCAACAGAATGGGGAAGGGGTGTTTATTGTTGAAAGCCTTGGACTTACATCAAAAGAGATAGGTCCTACATAAAAAGAAAGACATGAATTGAAGTAGGCCTACTGGTTGATAGAAAGATTTTAATGATATTGCAAATAATTCAGAGGACATTGTAGGATTGTATGAAATACGTCAGTACGGATATTATTATTATTTAAAGAATTATTTTAATTTATTTGGAAAAATTGTTCTTTCAGTGAAGGGGGTTAGGGGGAAGGGTTGTCCAACAGGCCTGATGTACAGGCAGTGATTCAGCAGGCACGTAGGAACCGGGGGGGGGGGGGGGGCGGGGGCACTGGCCCCCGCTGAAAAAATTGCAACAGACGCTTCCGCCCATGCAACATTCGCAAATTGTACACGCGCGCAGGGCCAGGAACGCCCAGCCCGCAATTTTTTGTTTGTACCAGGGGGGGGGGGGGGGGGGGGGGGGGGGGGGGGGGGGGGGGGGGGGCGGAAGGGGTGTTGCGCAATCATTTGCGAGCGCTGTTTGGGTACACTCCATTTTAAAAATAGGTAATGACCATTAAAAAACAAAAAGAAATCCATGTATACCGTTAAAATTCTCTCTTTATCAGCACTGAAAACATAACAGTGTATATCGTAAGAGTATTTTCAATTGTTGAGATGCTTAATTTTAAATAAAGTGCGTAAAAATATTATCGAAAATTTTCCGTTGGTTTATTGCAGCGGCTAACGTGTATGAATGGGTCCAGGTGGGAATTTCGTTACAAATGGTCTCCCCTAAAATGGCTACAAATATCGACCTAATGTGAAAAAAATTATCGTTCATCCTCTGATTTTTTTCCATTAACGTAATATTTAGGAATAGATCTTTCATTCCTGAAAGTTTAATCAAAATCCCTCGGTACATCCTCTAGATATTTGACGATTTGTAAAAGTGTTTTTGGAGAGAATGGATCCCGCCAATACTTATTATGCGTTCAAACGATCTCTGTTGACGGACGGGAACATTTGCCGCAGGTAATTGTAATTCTGAAGCAACATACACATCTAAAACAGATATGTTATACATGTCGTTTAGGTTAAATATATGTTGTTTATTAAATAGTTAATTTACTGAAGCAGTTGGCAAGGCAAAAAAAAATTACAAATGTTTTCTGGTGTAAAGATTTTGTGAATTTACAACATTTGAAGATAACAATACCCTCTGATAAAATGGACTCGTCCAGGCAGTCTCAACGTGCATAATTATACACACACACATCCGTTTGTACGTGGGGGAGCTTCGACCAGTCCACGTCGCGATGGTCGAATGAGATTATTTTCAACGTAGGTGGCGCGCTGGTGGCGCTACCCCTTCCGCCCCCCCTGGTTTGTACCAACACAGTTACTACGGGGTCCAGTGAAGGCATCCGGGGAGGTGCCCATACCATTTACGTGTATAGAAAAGCCAGCTAGGAGTCCCGCGTTGGTGTTACTTACAGGAAATTTGCCAGTAAATTAGACGATTGATATGGATCAGAAGTGCTCATAATAAAGTGTTTCTTTTCCTCTGTATTTATAGGCACACCGAGGCTTGATTTTTCGACCCCCAAAGCTTCAGGGGGCTTCGCTCCCTGGAACTCCACCGGGGCTTCCCACCTGGACCCCATCAGGGGCCGTACGGCCGGCCCCTGGACCCCACCCCTTTGTTTCAGCCACAAATACAGAATCATGTGTGCGCCGTTGTTCCCCCTTGTTAAAAAAATCCTGGATCCGCGCCTGCTCATTAAAAAAAAATGATAGCACCAAACAGTATTTTAGCATCAATATTTCAAGGGAGTTTTCTATCATCATCACCTTGTCGGTTTTATTTTATTTTAACTTCATGTTTTAGATCTTACCGATAGTGCATAGCTGATTTAAACTGATACGATTTTAGGAAATTCTGGTGATCTGGGGATGTGGGTAAAGTGTGTATAATAATTAAGGTGAGTGACCAGGCAAATTTCACAGATATAACCTGCCCACCCCCCCCCCCCCCTCCCCTCTGTTAAAGGTTAAAGTCATCTTCCTATATACGTGCCTGTTTAGCAAGCAGTTCGTTGTTGGCGGAGACCTCTAAATATACAGTGTACTAAACATTACTATGAGGCAATTAGGCATGCTAGCTACATCACCAACCATCAGTGGGTGGTTCCGGTCTTCTATAGATACTATAACCATGCCAACCAAAACCATCCGTTTTAGTATTATTTGATGTCATTTGCTTAAAAAAATACATGTAGCATGGTTTTAGGGGGAAAGTTTCCAACAGTTCTGGCAGGATCAGTAAAAATTAATGCCAAGTCTCTGCAGCCTTCAATAAAAGCCAAAAAAGTTTTGTCCAGGTCCCTAAGCCATGATCCCAAAAGGACAATAAAAAGTGATTACACTCAGATTCAGTAATAAACAATCACCACACATTGTAATTAGTTTAGTGACTTACCGTCACAACCAAATGTTTTTTTATTGTGTGTTTCTTATAGTGACTAACTGTCACGGTGACTGCTCTATATTCCAACACCCCTATGTTTCAACAACTCAACCATTCCGACATCCCTATGTTCCGACACCCCTATGTTCCGACACCCCTATGTTCCGACACCCCTATGTTCCGACACCCCTCTGTTCCGACACCCCTCTGTTCCGACACCCCTCTGTTCCGACAACCTGCACCAACATTTTGTGTTAGCCATTTTTCAAGAAAAAACTGTGCGACTTAAAGAAACCATACCCACTGGCAATTTAATCCATAAACGTATTGGTAGTCTATTTTATGCTGTTCCTCAGAAAATATTAATTTATCTAAAAAGTGTTATTCTGCTATAGTAACTTTGGTTTAAAAAGAAGAGGGCTGATTAATTGGGGGGGGGGGGGGGGGGGGGGTTATTGGACTTATTTAGTTATCATTATATTAATTTGTATATTTTTTGTTGGGGGGGGGGGAAATATGAAAGAAATTACACATCAGTGTGTTAGCAACGCAGGGGTAAGTTGGAAATTTTAAGAAAATGAAGGCTCAAGTTAGTAGAAATTCAACTTATGAATGGTCAATGTGTAGGCCTAGTCTAGAAAGACTAAATAAAGAAAAATGACTGAATGAGAAGAAAGAAATCATGTATGCACAAAAACAAAATTGAATGCACTAATACTAGAGCTAGAAACAAACCACTGGGATTCAGTGGATTTGGGGGATATGCATGAATTGAATGCTTGTTAATGAAATTGAATGAAGTTTTTCTGAAATTAACCAGGAAACCTGTAATACAAATTATATTCTGATTATTGATTATCAGAGTAATAATGTGCACAAATAAAATTTCGGAACATATTAGGGGTATTAAAGGAACATAGTGGTGTTGGAACATAGTTTGAGTTGTCGGAACATAGGGGTAAAGGAACATAGGGGGTGTTGGAACATAGGTTGAGTTGTCGAAACATAGGGGATGTCGGAACATAGGGGTGCCGGAACATAGGAGTGTCGGAATATAGGGATGCCGGAACATAGGGGTGTAACCACAGTCACAGCCAAAAGGTTTTCATTTAAAGTCAGCAAACACCAGATACCAATTTATTGTTCAGGCAAACCGGCAAACAGACAAAACATCAACAAATACCAACACACACACTGGGTACACCCCAGGCCAAAACGAGCACCAAGCTCCTGGGCACAGAACTGCCCATATCAATACACGGGCACAAACGACCCCTGGGCTGCAGTCCCAACTATACCTCTTGCAATTTCTTGCACCATTCCTTGACCCATAACTCTCAACGCACTTACACCTGGTTCAGACAGACCCTCTAGAGTCGCGCCGAACCAAATAGCTTAGGAGCGACTCTAAGTCGACCAAATTAAATTTTGGTTTCAGAAAGGCAACCTTAAAAAAACATTTACATTAGGTTCGGCTCACGACAAGATCGACGTCTGATACCAAGGCGCTCCAGAGTCAGTCCGAACGACTGCAACAGTCGATCTTTCGACTTCTTGCTCGTCCAGTCGCTGCTAACTGTTTCAGACATCGAACTTTTCATGTACTTTTGGTTCGGCGCGGCTCTAAAGCGCCTGTCTGAACCGGGTGTTACACAACATTTTAAACACCTTCATAGACTACATGTCAGAACCTGATAATAACCACTTTGAAATATTTACCTACTCAGCAACATTCCACAGACAGTAGAAGTTGGTCGGGATAGCACCAGTGAAAGCTGGGGGTGCCGTTGCTGTGCCTGACAAATAGTGTAATGAACTTTTACAAATAATTGCCCATGTGTGCAACAAATTCATAACAATATTAAAGCAAGTGAATGACTTGTTACGTTGGCTGTATATTTCCTGAACAAATTTATGCCCTGATGCTTGTGAAGGAATACAAAACACAGATCCCCTAAAGAGGTGGTGATAGGGGTGGTGGTGGGTGACAATAAAAAGCCTGACATTTGTCACAAATTTCTGTGCACCTCCATTGTGATTGAAAGGCTACGACAAAGTGTCAGAAACTAGCTGCCGCCAAATTATGCCTTGCAAGTTAAGGTAACAAACAAGGTATGTGATTGGCAGAAAGAAACACTTCCCCCGTATTGATTATAAATTGCTCAATTCATTTCACTGATTTATTAATTAACTGCAATGTGATTGGCTAATTTTGGATCATCCGATTGGCTAACCATACCAAACCTTGAAACCCCAGTTTGTCACCAATTTTGCTATGGCAAAACACACAATATACACTTCCCTATACTCTGTTACACATAAGTTCCTTGCATTTTGATTGGCTGCAAGTTTGTTCATAGGATCCTTCATTTGCATAGCTATTCCACATAAAAGGACCTCCACAGTGTGTACTTTGTGTGCAGGGACACACAACCAAACATTAAATAGTTTAGCATGTTTGTATTACATGTATAATCAATAAAAGCAATGCAACAAGTGTTCCCAACATTTGACTTTAAGCACACATAACATCCTGGTATTATGCAGAATGCAGGTGAGCTAACCAACTAAGCATGCAGACTTTTCTGAGTATAAAGCATTTGATCTTTAAGAGATATAATGTGTTATCACTGAAACAGATATCAGGTCAAGTAGTTGTCCCTCGGCTCATATATTTGAATGAGAGAAGTAACAAGATTAACATTAAAACTGCAGTTAACTGCAAAATAATGCCTTTGGAGCAAACATGAACTGCTTGAAGTTGTATTCCCTTTTAACTCACCATGACATCCGCGAGCAAATAGAGAGTAAACATTTTGTCAACAACCCTCCCCCAATAACTTAATCAGGCAGCTTAATCATTCTTTATTGTGTCTCAATGGATATAACTAACTGATTCTATTGATACAATGAAGGGGCCAGACTATACCTCTGTGGGGGAAAAATTATTAATAATTGAGTAAATAAATAAATAAACTTCCCCTACATCATGCCTGTTGTATATAGTTTCCTAGAAGTATTATTTCAATGTTCTTTGGTACCACCATTTAGTTTTTTCTATATACATTGAAATCCATGTAACCAAAGCGAGGCTGTGAGGGAAATTAGTCTGGCCCCTTCATTGTTTCAATAGAATCAGTTAGTTATATCCATTGAGGAAACTATATACAACAGGCATGATGTAGGGGAAGTTTATTTATTTATTTACTCAATTATTAATAATTTTTCCCCCACACAGAGGTATAAAGAGTGGCTCACAGTATGGCTTCGAATCAGGCCTGAAATAAGATACTCAAAAACTATTTTTGTTTCCTCCCAATTGTGATCATCAAACTTAGACCAGAATTTACATACATGTAGACTAAAAAGTTGGGGGAAAATAATGAAGATAACTGTTGTGAACTGCTTAAGGACAATTAATGTAGTTATGGTGGTCTAAATGTAGAAAGTGGTAAAGATCGCAGAGTCTTTGTCAAAGTTGATAGAAATTAATTGTTTTGTTCCAGAGAAAACACTTGGGTTTTGAATTTATTATTATTTATTAAGTCTGGTAATGAAACAAGGAAACCTCAAAAGTGACTAGCACAAACAAGGAAACCCATGCAATGAGGTAAGGACTGAAATCCCAATCAGCATGCAAGGCTCGGTACAAGCATCAAGCCAAAGTCAGAGGTGAAAGGCAGACAAACAATAAAGATGATACCTCATTACAATTTCGTAATGTATTGACAGTAAACACACTTAGAATGTCACATTTTAGACTCTTGTACCCCCACACCCTACTGATTAAATCAAATCACTGCATCAAAGAATATCACTCATCGTTTCGTAAAGAAATTAATATGCTTCCAACCAAATTTACCTTGAAGTAGGACAATAATTTAGTGGTATTCCCAAATAACCATCAAGTCCTTATTCACAAACGATAACATGAACAATGGAAAACAGCAGGCCTGGAATTTCATCTTTGAGAGGGCAAGGACATATTTATTTTGCAAAGGGAACTGTAGTTAGAAATCTATGGGAAGCTGTGAAAGGGCAGCAGGGCCAAGAACAGGGCAAATAAGTCCATGGCCTCTGTTGGCTCCATGAAATTCCAGGCCTGAAACGGGTGTGGAAAGAGATCTACAAATGTTTACAAAATTGCAAGTTATGGAACAAAAATCAATACTGTAAGGCAATTGTCAGACACTTTCATAAAATGATAAATAGGATTTGAAACTTTGCATGATTTGGACTTGAGTGAGGTTTGAGAACACCATGCACATGTACATGGAATATCTCTAGGTTGTGGTGGTTCAGATAAGAACTACACCACAGGTTCTTTTCAGAACAACCACAACATAAGTATAGAGTGTTTTTTCTTTTACATGGTGTTACTGCAAGCCTCACTACATCAAACAAACTATGATCTTTTTAAAATTCCTGACTACTAATAAAAAATTACATAAGAATCAATCATACAAATAAAGAAAGACAAAATTGCATTTCTAACATCTGTGCAATTATTAAGAAAAAAATAAATTAAACAACCTCATATTTATATGAAGTATTCCTATACCTCGCACATATTAACGATCAAGCGCAAAATTCTCACTGGTCCATTAACCATCAGGGCCCTATTTCATAGAGCTGCTTCAGCACAAAATGTAGCTAAGCACCACAAAATGATGATTAGTGGAATAATGTTACCGGCCAAATTAACATGTCATATTTACCATTTGTGACTGGTATTCTGCTCATCTTTGCTTAACAGTCGATGTTAGCTCCCCTTGGTAATGAGAGTTGACAACCAAGTTCCCGAGGCGAATCATTTGTCAACTTCCAATACAGCGGGAAGCTAATATTGACTATCCACCCTTGAACCACTAGGCCTATAGCAGTCATACAGCTCATCAAATTTCATCTTGTAACCCCCAAACCCCAAGTCAGAATAATACAAAGCCTGCTCTTGTGATAGTGTACCATTTATACGCCTCCCACGTCCCCTTCAAGCTACTCTCAGTCCCCTTGAAAAACATCTGCAGATAGATCGAGGGGGATACAATGGCTATGTTTTAGATTGTAACCTGTTGGTACGTCTTCGTGTGACATACGCGTGTATCAGGTTGGCTCAGGGGGATCAGGTTGGCTCAGGGGGATCAGGTTGGCTCAGTGGTTTCTTTCCATGCCTTTCACCTCTGTGGAACCGGGTTCAAATCCCACCTCAGAGCCAGAGCCTTGCATGAGGAGTGGGTTTTCAGTCCTTACCCGATTGCATGGGTTTTCCCCATTAGGGTTTTCCTCCCTTGTTGTAAACTGAACATTTCTTCATCCTGTTATGGGAGCTATTTGCGCTGTTGGATCTGTAATGAAATAAATAAAATTAATGAAAACTTATTGTTTGAAAAAACTTTCAGTATTTAAAGAACGTATGTAAAAGCCAACCTCAATTAATAAACTTTTCTTGCATAAATCATCCCACCAAAAATGAGCTCAATTCAACTCCTATGGGCTTTTGGTAATCAGGGGAGTAAGTTTGTTTGAAGTGGGCGTGGCTTACAGTGGAATTACATCACACTTAAGATGTGATACTACCATAGAGTATACGCCACTCATATCCCCAGATCAGGTCACTCTCAGTCCCCATGGAAAACAACTAATTAAAGACCTGGTATCTTTTGTTTACAAAGAAAGTCACTTTGTACATTTCCGGGCCTTTCTGGCAGGCAAGATAATGACACTGGTCATATGGGACATTTTACATTTTGTGTCATAACTTCCACATAAATTCAAAAGTTAAAAAGTTAACAGATGGACAAGTTTTGAGATGTGCCCCCTCTCTTCATATCAAAAGTAAATACAAATCTGAATGTGCATGCATCTCCATGAAATATAAGATTTTGTGAGTGAATTGGGTACACATTGTACCTCCAGAAAGTCCAGGCTCTGTGGCTTGCTTGTGAACATGTGATTTCACAGGTTACAAGGTCTTTAGGCATTACAATTATAAAGGCATACATGTAGCATGGGGTCAATCTGAGGACAATTTAAGGGAGATCACATCATTGGTGTATGGAAGTGTAAAATCATTCCCATCATCTAATTATCATACACCAACAGGGAACATGACATTAATAGAAGGGTTGCACTTACTGACAGTGATGATGATAATGGCAAGAAGAACTAAGAGAACCACCACGGCACCTACTATAATGAACAGCATCAAATCTGTAGATTCTTCTGTAACAACAAAAGGTACCTATGTTCAATAACCTTCCATTACATACCAAAAAGCAAGCCAGAGCACAAAGGCCATGTAAGAAGCTGTAGTTTTCTCCATGTTCACCCTTCATACCCAAGCTGACTATACCATGCCCAGTGTTCTCCACAGACTTTTACTTTGGGAGGGCGGCATGACGTAATCAAAATGGCGCCCGTCGATATGGCGTCATCAAAATGGCGCCCGTTGGTTTATGACGTCATCGCACGTGAAAGGAAAAAACACCTGAGATAATCCTTTTCTTAAAAATAATCTTATTAACCCCCGGGCCCCGACACTATAATAAGGAGAATGATTGACATCCATTTCATTCTGTCGAAACAACCTTGTTGTAAAACTAATTCAAAACCTACAATTTGTTATACATTTTGCTTTGTGCGCCGCGCCAAAAACATCAGAGGGATATGCCGCTCAGTGTTGGATTTTAGAAAGCTGGATTTATATGCGTTGGTGGTGATCGGATAGCCCACACGTGCAATTTTCGAAACGGAAAAAAATAATTAATAATTACAAAAAAACATTTTTTGGACGATCTTATCCCCTAATTTCTGCCCTCAATAATACCTTTTTCATCAACAACCATTTTCATGGATTTGTGATTAGAGGTTCCGTTGTTTAGAACTTAGTTTTCAATAAAATCGTTGATATTCAACGATCGGTAAACAACGCACGATACGCACATTGACAACAAATTCAATGAACTTTGCCCCGCAACGCCCTCTATCGGCAAAAGTTGTCAATGTTTGAATATCCTTCAAGGCTGTACATTGTACCAAAAACTGCAGGCGTGCGGCACAGTGTGTTGCAATTCTTTATCGGCTCGTGAACGTGTACTGCGTTGGAGTCTAGAAAGCTCTCTTATGAATATGGTAATCAACGGCCAATCACAGCGTGCGGAGTGTTGGTTAGCTTGGACTTTGGACCGTGTGTGTAGTGTATGCGCTATGCATGGACTACCGACCGAACGTTGTTGGGCCGATGCACGTGCAGCGGTGGATACTCAGTAGTCACAACCATGTGATTGTGTGTGCATCGTGTTTTAACGTTTGTACATGTATACTAAAAATAAATGAACGATCGCAATTCCAATGCTGCCGCTTAGAAGTCGGGCTTGGCTCGTCGGCTACTCGTTTGATCGTATTAAGTGCAGGCTAAAAATAGTCTGTTTGTAATTTTTTTGGCAGGGCGGCCAATTATTTTAGCAGGGCGGCCTTAAACTTTGGGAGGGCGGCCCGCCCTCCCAAAATATGTGTGTGGAGAACACTGATACCCAATAAGGAGCAGAGGGTAACACCCCCCCCCTCCAATGATCCCATACTTTAACACAATAGTTTTCTCTTGTACAGAAGGAACCCACCCCCCCTAAAATCTTCTAAAGAATTCATTAAATTCCAAGCACACAATGAAGAAACAATAGTTGGGGGGGGGGGGGGGGGGGTCACCATGTCTCTAGCATCAAATTTGATGAATGAAGCTTACAATGGTTGCAAAGAGAAAGATCTGAGTCCAATTTCATGTCTCTGCCTACTGTGGAACTGTGCGCTTACAGCCCAATAAAATGGTGTGCTTTAGAGAGCGTCAAAAGCACAGAGTTTTGCAGTAAGCAGAGCTGTGAAATTAGAACAGGGCCTAAGTGATTAAAAAAGCTTAAGACAGCAAAATATTGCTCACCAGAATATGGTCACCAGTACATTGTTGTCTATTAGGTGAAATATAAGAAGGAAAGAAATCACCATTAGGAAGATCGAGTACTTACCTGATAATAACAAACACCTGAGACTGACTAGTTGCACTGTCTGGTCCAATACCCTGAGCTGATTCAGCTGCAACAGAACACGGAAAACATACTCCTCTTGACTTGTTAGATTAACAGCTCTCCAAAGACGCATGGGGCCATTGTACACCGCCTTCCAATTGCTTTGATTTGGTCTGCACAGAAAAAACACCATGATTTAGTCTAGTAAAGTTTGCAGTAGTGTAACACCATGTACATGAGTACAATTTTTTACTGTAAATGGTGGAGATACAATCTAGTAAGGTTTGCAGTAACAATGTGTACATGAGTAGGATTTGAAACTTTGCATGGTGGAAATACAATCTAGTAAGGTTTGCAGTAACAATGTGTACATGAGTAGGATTTGAAACTTTGCATGGTGGAAATACAATCTAGATGGGGCGCATCGTTATATACTGTTGCTTTTAGACTGGGGGTTGATGTAAAGGGGCCTACAACTTTGTCATTTTTTGAACACCTGGCACCAAGTGAAATTGACGATTATGTACACCCAAGTGGGAGAGTTCGGCGTGATGAGAAACTGAGTCTATCAATTGTAATAAACTATCTTATAGACACAGAAGCACTTTAGGAACAGATGAAAAACTTCCTTGACACCCAACAATGTAGAAGAGCTATGATACATGCAGCATTCCATGTACATGTAGCACACGTTAGCAGGCTCACAAGTACAAGAACTTGTGCCACAATAACTGCTGTGATAACTGTGCATTTTAAACTGCTGTTGTGGGGTATTTCTTGTTTTAGCCTGTTCAAACTTAATCATTTTCAGAATCACAATTCTGTGAAAGATTTCTCTTTGGCAATAGCAAAAAAAATAAAATAATAATTAAGAATGTGTTTGGGCCATTTCTAGCAGATCAGTCTAATCAATTCATTATCCACATACAGTGTATGTTGCAGCTTACGGTGAATATGCTGATGAATATGCTGAATTATGTGTTGTATTTACAGATTGAAGCATTTCAAAGTTGACGTGTTATTATTCACTTTGGCTCATAGACCAGTAACTTAGTTATAGGTTCACCACAAGTCAGTCAGTCATAATTCAAGTAGGCAGCTATTCAAATCAACTATTTAAAGAAAAGCATTCTTTTGTCATTCTTCTTCATCTTTAGTGTGACACATACATATTATTGACTAAAGTCTGCATTTCAGTGCAGCACAAGTATTTCAACAAACTTTTTGTTTTGTGAGCCTTTTTTTATTGAATTTTTAAAATTTATTTAAGCCAACAACATTTTTTCCTATGTGATTTTTTGATCAAACATATTGAAATGAGTCATAACAAAACAAGTTTAAACTAATTATGGTTTATATTCAAAATCACATTTTGCCTCATAAATGGTGCATTCCAGTAGAAAGAGGCATTTATAAATGTTATGATGTTGGAAACATCTTTTTGCCTGTATTGTTTGGAAATAATTTTAATTGAACTGTATCAGATGTTTTTATAGATGTAAGTTTATACAACATAATGACTATAATTATAAATATATAATGTGACAGAGAACTCACAAGAGAAATAAACTGACGTTCATGTATTTAAAAATATATAAACTTGTATGGATACATATGTCAGGTCATGTACAGTATGTGTACTTCAGGCATCCACTGATATGGACTGTTTTATGAATTTGTAAAAAATTAATAGCCCTAAACTTTGACAGCAGTGAATTGTTCCAATTCGAATCCAAAAACAGTGCGTTCACAACGAGGTGTCTGTTTGCTACACACTATAGCACTAGTACTAGAAGTAGCATGGAGGTAGAATTAGATTCTACCTCCATGGTAGTAGTACTAGTAGTAGCAGGTCGTCTGTGATCCGTTTCGTCGCAACAAATCCATAACAAACCGTTATAAACAGAAATTAAAAACCGAAGACATTCTCTAGAGAAGCAGCAATTTCACATTATTTACTGGGGAAAATAGCTGGACGAGCGAAACCCTGCATAGTTATTTCTTTTGAGCAAACCTATTACGTGGGTAGAGGTCGTCGTCCGACGACTGCCTCATGCATGCTATTGCATGGGAGCTGCCATCTTGTTCGCGGATTTGATTGTTTGAATATTCATTGGCAACCTTGACAATGGTCTTAATTTACATAAAAAGGCGACGCCCCCAATGCTGCCAGCGCTACGAGATTCTCAAAACGTTAGTGAGAGCTAGTCAAGTTGGGTAATTCAAGCCACAAGAGGGCGCGCTGTAATGAGTTGTAACCGAGCGCATTACACTATCCACTATCGATCACTGACGTCTTGGGCCAAGACTAGTTAAACACAGGCAAGAAGACTTTAACTGCTTTCAATAAAAGCCTTTTGAGAAAATTTTATCTGAAAAATTCAAGGTTGTATTGCAAAAGTCTTCTTGGGTCACTACCTAATTTGCAACTTAATGTAGTGAAAGGATATTTGTCAATAATGTTGTTGATGAGCTTTAAAATGGCAAGAAAGAACAGTAGCACATTATTATATATTAAGTTTCTAAATTAAATAAACAAATATCTTTGTTTTATATACATGTAAGGGAATAACAGTGTTGGGACTTGGTTTTTACTGTATTGTCCACTCACAGGGCTGTTTTTACCATTTCAGTGCGATGTGCATTAGCCTGCAATGCCAATGAAACTTAATTAAGATGCTTGAAGCACAGAAACTAGTTGTACATTTATTGTAGTTTCACTTTGGTTTCTGCATTAATATATGTATCACAACTAATTGTAGTTAATTATTTTTGTGATGCACTGAACACAGCTGACAAGGAGAAGGTTATCATTGCAGCAAAGAAGGAAAAGAGAAGATCAGCTTTGGCAAACAAGACAGCAGCTGTAGCAAAGGTAAGTAAACAAACGTGTTTAAGCCTAGCAGGACAAATGTGCCCGACCAAATTTTTGCCCTGCAATTGACGCCATTTGAGAATACTATATTTGTGATGCGCGCATGTGATCTTTTCATGCACTAGCCTATATTAGTGAGACCAATGTGACCGTGTTTCAGCCAACAAGAATAAAGAACCAGCAAGATGTTTGTTATAAACCAAGATATTTTACACTTAACATGCCTATTCTCCCTGTTTACAGCTTACTGTACCCGAGTCACCAGATGTACAGCAAAGGACTATCCCGCTCCCTCCAGCGAGATTACCCTTCAAACCTTCTTCAAAATCAGCACCCACAACCCCCACACCAAAGCCACCATTGTCTCAACCGTCATCACCGTCAAGACACTTGGAGCCATCTAAGTCATCATCCACGCAACTAACGACCTTGCCCTTCAAACCATCTTCAAAGAAACCCAAGTCAGTGCCCACTACCTCCACACCGAAGCCACCCTTGTCTCAATCATCATCAGCTTTCAGACAATTGGAACCAGCAACATCTAAAGCACCATCTACGCATCTAGCGACCTTGCTCTTCAAACCATCTTCAAAGAAACCCAAGTCAGTGCCCACTACCTCCACACCGAAGCCACCCTCGTCTCAATTATCATCAGCTTTCAGACAATTGAAGCCAGCAACATCTAAAGCACCACATACACATCTAGCGACCTTGCCCTTCAAACCGTCTTCAAAGAAACCCAAGTCAGTGCCCACTACCTCCACACTGAAGCCACCCTCGTCTCAATCATCATCAGTTTTCAGACAATTGGAGCCAGCAACATCTAAAGCACCATCTACGCATCTAGCGACCTTGCCCTTCAAACCGTCTTCAAAGAAACCCAAGTCAGTGCCCACTACCTCTACACCGAAGCCACCCTCGTCTCAATTATCATCAGCTTTCAGACAATTGGAGCCAGCAACATCTAAAGCACCATCTACGCATCTAGCGACCTTGCCCTTCAAACCGTCTTCAAAGAAACCCAAGTCAGTGCCCACTACCTCTACACCGAAGCCACCCTCGTCTCAATTATCATCAGCTTTCAGACAATTGGAGCCAGCAACATCTAAAGCACCATCTACGCATCTAGCGACCTTGCCCTTCAAACCGTCTTCAAAGAAACCCAAGTCAGTGCCCACTACCTTCACACCGAAGCCACCTTCATCTCAATCAGTGGAGCCAGCTTCTAAGGCATCATCGACACATCTCACGACTTCAAAGAAACCAAAGTCAGTACCCACTACCTCTACTCCGAAACCACTGTCGTCTCAATCATCATCAGCTTTCAGAGAGTTGGAGCCAGCATCATCCACACATCTAGCGAACTTGCCCTTCAAACCATCTTCAAGACAACACTTGGATGAGCCAGTGGAGACAGCCTCTTGTGAAAGGTTTGTACATGTGCATTTAATAGTTTTAATTCTTTTGAAATGTGTCAAATTAAAATTCACATACTGGCAGCATGCAAAGTCAAAAATGTGTTGCAACATTAAAGGGCCTGTGATACATGAGGGTGCTGTTGTGTGAACCCATAACAGGAACAGAGTCTAACAGGAGCATTAACAATTTATAAAATCAAGATTCCAAATTTTGCCAAAAAAAATGTCACCTCAAAATATGTACTGACAAGTCTAAACACTCATTAATAAGACCCAAATATAAGTGGTGGGGTTTCCATTGAAAGAAAAGTAAAACGTGTGTGTGGTGCCCTGTGAAGGAGTAGCCCCTTGAGATAAAAGGCAGTTTGTGATAGTTTTAAAGTCAACGGGTACATGTAAGTTGTCAAGTATAAGAATATGGTTGGTGCATAGCTTTGGTTAGCTTAAATTGACAAGAGTTGTGGGGTGTCAACAGCATCACTGGTGATGTACTTAGCCCATATTGCATGACATGCAAAAGTAAGAAATTATGATTGAAATGTTTTGTTTTTACAGGTTTGCCACATATCAAGAATTCAAGCAACTCAAAAGAACTTACGAGTCACGAATCCAAAACCTTGAAGAGGGTTTTGAGGTACTACAAAGAAAAGTTAGGAAATTGTCAAAATGTAGTAGTCAACAGCCCCAAGTGAGTGAACCTTTAATAAATGAGAAGATATCGATTGCAGAGCTGAAGAAAAACATGGATATGTGTGAAAAGCCATACGATGCCGTCAGGATTGCTTTGCTTTCTGTTTTTGATGGAGATTATTTGATGACACATTCTGTCAGTGGTAAGCGAAGTAATCGCTCTTCATCAGATGTTAAACCCCCCCAGATCAAAGTGTTTATCAAACTATACTTTGGGCTTTAAAAGAAAAATTTCCAGGTTTGACAAAAGCTGATGTTACAAGTAAGGTTCATGCAGTGCAAAAGTCACTTGTAAGAAATGCTGAACAAGTGGCTTCGGAACAGTAGAGCAATTTTTCACAATGACACTTAAAGTTATTGTCCTGATTCATAATAGTTTTCTTTAAAGTTGCACAACCCAACTTTATGCCGATTTGACAAAACACTTTAAATTTAAATGTAAATTAACTAATGTTAATCACAGTCTTTTGCCCCTTTTTATTAAAAAAAATCAAAAATGTTGTACTTTTGAGCTGTCAGGATTTATTTCTGCAAACTGTTAACTTCGACTTAGATTGGGTAGCATAGGCTACCTTCATAGATCATCTAGCTGGACCATCACTTTCACCTGCCTCTGTTCTAGCTGTCTTGTTTAATCCAACTGCTGTTGACAAAATTACCTAACTTTGCCTTTTCATGCCACCCTAAAGAAAATAGAATATTCCTCATAATTGGTACAAAGATGGGCTTTTATTTATTACATCTTTCTTGCAAATGTTCCCAAATGTTTGTTTGTATTGTACTTAAAATATTGGATCTAGGCGGTTGCTTTATAAGGATAAGAATTTTCAATGTTTCTAAAATGAATTTTAAAGTTACCTGAACTCTGTCCCTCACATGAGGGAAGGAAGTTATTGGACAATATGGGAGACGATGTTGACCAGTTTTATAAAGTGAGGGACGGACATGTTTACACACGTAGGTACATTCACATTGTCATAACGTGCATAAAGCATATATATTTAAAATTCATAAAAATAATTTTTCAATTGGTGTGACACCTAAGCAACAGTATCAAGCAAAATACACTATCAAATTGGATAAATTTATGCATGATCAATAACAGAAAGGGACGGACAATGCATTACACATAGGATGGGGTTAGGGAGTAAGAGTAGTTTAGTGTTTCAAAAGTCTTGAATTATTAGACTGTTGTGTTTGATGCGCTAACTTTGTGTGTCCAATGAAAAAAGAAACTCGTCTTATCAGGTAAATTAATTGTTAAAATAAAACATTATTTCTTCAAAAGTTTATGAGTTCATTCTATTTTTCTTTCATGTGACATTACCAAAGGGTTGATGAAAGAGGCAATTTAAATTTACTTGAGTCATGTGTACAGTACATGAATGCCTTCCTGAACAAAACCAAATCTGAAAAAGCAACATCAAATTGTCTCTGATCAGTCATGTACAGACGCTACCATCTAAATTTCATATCACAGGAAATCTTTCACCTGAACATACCATATTTTAATTTGTATTTTCATGTTGACATGTTGCAATTATTGGTGTCAAATAAAGTTACATTGTGACAGCAAGATATTTTTTGTATCGTTTTGTTTTTTTATCTGTGGTGTTTTTTATCTGTGTTTTTTTATCTGTGGTGTCTGCTGTGCTCTGCTGTGCCTGCTGTGCGGGACGACTTAAACAACACACTGAATTTCTGGTGCTGTTGTTTTGAATAATTATAATTATAAACTCCAGGATTGAGTGCAGCAAAAGCGCTGGCCTTGACGCCTGCTCCATTTTGTGTACACATGTAAAACTGTCTCTGACTATAAAGTGACTGTATTATAATACAAAGACTATGAAATGTTGTCAGTTGATAGTCGGAAGCCTTGACCATGACTGGCAATGGTTTGACCACAAAGATAGGGTATGTTCCAATTACCAATCCTTGTCATACCATTGTCATTCATTGTCATTTTTTATTGTCGACTCATTGTCAACCATGTTTCAACATTATGGTTTGACAATTGTCAAGTCATAATCTATCATGTTTTGACCATCATCCCAAAAGCAGGGAATCTAGTAAGGTTTGCAGTAACACTGTGTACATGAGTAGGATTTGAAACTTTGCATGGTGGAAATACAATCTAGTAAGGTTTGCAGTAACACTGTGTACATGAGTAGGATTTGAAACTTTGCATGGTGGAAATACAATCTAGTAAGGTTTGCAGTAACACTGTGTACATGAGTAGGATTTGAAACTTTGCATGGTGGAAATACAATCTAGTAAGGTTTGCAGTAACACCGTGTACATGAGTAGGATTTGAAACTTTGCATGGTGGAAATACAATCTAGTAAGGTTTGCAGTAACACTGTGTACATGAGTAGGATTTGAAACTTTGCATGGTGGAAATACAATCTAGTAAGGTTTGCAGTAACACTGTGTACATGAGTAGGATTTGAAACTTTGCATGGTGGACAATCTAGTAAGGTTTGCAGTAACACTGTGTACATGAGTAGGATTTGAAACTTTGCATGTTGGAGATACAATCTAGTAAAGTTTTCCCTGAATTCAAGGGAAAAGAAAATGATGGGACTTTGTGAATGAGGCAATTCGCAGGATTTGTTTACCAAGTGAGGGCGTGTCTGGACCGAGTTTACATGTTTACAAATTGTAATTATGATGCAAGGAAATAACGTGGAAGCACCCTTATCAGGTCAAAAATATGGTCAATTCTTTATACCAACTTAAAAAGAAATCATTGATTGTAATTAACATACGTTGCAGTTTACCAAGGAAATTTTTTCGATTGAATCCCATTGAGTCCCATTGATATTTTGAATGGGATTCAATGGAATCCCATTGTTTTGATAGGATTCAATGGGAAACCAATGGGATTGAGAAAATTCTCATTGAATCCCATGGAGCCCCATTGATATTTTGAGTAAGACCCAACTGGTGTCAATCGGATCCCATTAATTTAATGGGATACCCACTAGGCCCATTGAATGTGGTCCCATTGGGTCCCAATGGGACCCCATTGAATGTGATCCCGTTGGATCCCAATGGGATCCCATTGAATGTGGTGCCATTGGATCCCATTGAATTTGATCCCATTGGGTTCAATGGGATCCCAATGAATCCCATTGAATATGTCCCAAATTCCACACCAATCCCATTGAATCCCATTAATGGGATTCAATGGAAACCCACTGAATCCCAATCAATTTTTCAATGGGATCCCATTGAATCCCATAGATTTTTTTCAATGAGATTTAATGGAATTGTTTCCTAGGACTGTTACACATGTAACAATGTCCTGTTCTGGAGGTTTTGATAGAACAAGTGGCGTCAAAACCCAAACTTTGGATCAGTACATGTATGCTCAGTCTGTCTTCAGTACAAAGGTGATAATTTCCACTGTACTCACTTTGCTTGAAGTACATGTATGTACATGAAATCTCCTGGACCATTAGCAAGTGGGGCATCCCAAGTAACATCAAATAACATTTTAGAATACTTCTCAATCTCTGGTGGTGGTATGGCTGCCGGTAGTCCAGCTAAAAATGCAAATAATAAACAACATTTGAACTAAGTGAAGGAATATAGACCAGTGGACAATATTAATATTAATTGTATTAATGATGATAATATGTAACTATTAGGCATTTTGTCAAGCAAAGTCTTACACTGTTATTACACAGGTTCATTCCTAAATTCATCTAAACTCCTTTAAAGAGTATGCAGCCCCATCAGCACCCTAATGAGCACACAAGGTGCTAACAATCATGCATCTCTACCCTTGCAGGTACTAAATATTTCCCGCGCTTCGCAGTAATAGCGGGAAATAATTGTCTTGGCTATACGATAGTCGCATTGTGTAGCAATGGGTGTTTACAGGTGTATTACATAATATTGGGAATGTAACAAGTGGGTATATACATGTATAGCTTGGTGATCGTTTAAGAGATCAGTTCTAGAGAAAGCACCACACTGGCACGTACACCAATTTTTTGCATCATGGAGGCTCAGACTAGCTACATCGACGACAGGGTGCGGCAAGCTGTAATCAGTTCACAAGCTGGTTTAATGGACAAATTGGACACTTTGATATCACAAAAGCTTTCTAGTTTTGAGGGCAAAATAAGTGAGTCCCAAAGACAAATTTCTGACACCCAATTGTCTAAAATTCAGCAAGATATTTTGGGGAACGACAGCTATTCCTTCAAGCGTAAGAGTTGTGAGGACCAATTCAAATTTAACGTGAAAGTCGTTAGCAAGCTGAAAGATGCTGGTTCGAGATTGGAGCAAGGAAAGGACATCGCTGGTGCAGCAAAAGACATTTCAGAAGGTATAGACTTAATGAAGCACAGGCAGAAGCTAGTAAAGATGGCAGATTCATCAGAATAGTGAAGGAATATGAAACGAATCCACTTGCGTCCGGCACAGAGGATGAGAAGAGAATTAATCGAGCAGAAATCAGAGCGACAAAAAAGCACAAACAAAATCTGACGAAGAAGACCCGAAAGTCCATGTTTTCTGCATACCCAACGACGCAGACGCAGGGTGCTAACTCCACGGCCAAGGGGTTAGCGACATATTCGTCCAACAAATCGTTCAGCAGCTACAAGCCGCGACTGTGTTTTTCCTGCGGGGGTACCAGGGCATTGGAAATTTGAATGTCCGCAAATAAGACAAAAAAGTTGGTTTTTCAGGTAATTTATCAGAGAGTAAAGTTGACACTGTAGTGGAACATAATAAAATGTTTCTGAGCAAAGAAAGGCAATTTGTGAATGTCACTGAGAAGTATCTTTTTACACCAATTGGTAGATTAAGGAGTGCTATTGAGCACTGGGATGAGATTAATGTTAATGCCCATATCAGAGAGGTAATTAGTACTGGATACAAAACACCTTTTAGGATATTGCCTGATTCTCTTCAGTTAAGAAATAATAAATTGGCTAGAGATAATCCATCTTTTGTGACAAAGGAAATTTCCAAGTTATTGGAAAAAGGTTGTATTTCAGAAGTGGTTTCTAAACCATACATAGTGAACCCTTTGACGGTTGCGCAAAGCAAGGAATGTAAGTTAGGGTTAGTGCTTGTCACAGATGGAATCGTGAATTATAAAAGAACGTTCATAGTCACAGGGCAACGCAAGACAAGGACATAAACAATCAAATGATTCTCAGAAACCATGTTTTATGAAGAATAAATAAATTAAGTTTAATCATAAATGCGAAATCAAAGAACTGCAAAGCAGATTATTTACAAAGCAACAAAGTGTGCATGATTAGTATAATTGAAGTTTAGTAGCAATCAAGCCAGCGTTATAACAACAGCAATAAGCATGATTAATGATGGCTAACTTAAAAGCAACTTAAAGCAAGAAAGTCAACATAACTTGCGAGGATAATTTCATAACTAAATTAATACAACGGTAAACAATTTAAAACAACGATGGGCGTGGTGAATGCCAGTTTCCTTGTTAGGCTGTGCCTCATGCCATAAACCCTGCGAGTTAAAAAGATTCACAAAAAGAAACTCGCTTTAATCAAGAGAATTTTCATTTTCGTTTGACAGCAAAAATGGAAAGTTGTCCAAAAGCACAGTGAAATGTTTTGGGTATAAAAACAATGACAATTTTACTTACAGGAGGTCGAGAGTACCATGCGACAAACCCCCTGGTTTGGCTATTAGAGAAACTGGCTCAGGTAGTACGGATGATTATTGAATTGACACGGTGGTAGTCTGGAAAGTAGCTGTCCACACGTTGCTGGTCCGTTGCCTTTGCCTCCGGCCACACCTTGGAAGTCTTCATGGGTCCGGCGTCCACATCGGGCGTCGTCTACTCCCCACCGTGTCAATTGGTACTCTACCGTACTCCAGAATGCAAGTGGGGATGAGATGGATCAACCAGAGCCATCAAAAGAACTCCGGAAGAAGAACAAAGTGTCAATTCAAAATACATGTATTCCCCTTCTATTTCTACTCACTTTAATTCTTGTTACATAAATGTAGGCCGACTTGATTTATGCACAAACATACATTGTATAAGTATAACATTCTAGAACAGGCATATTATTGAGTTTTATAGACAATTTATGTTATGCCTTGACAGCAAAATGATTCAAAATTACATAAATTTCGCCAGTGGTCTATTCTGATGGTTGATGTTCATGTCATGATATACTGTAAAACATTTTGGCATTATAAATATGGACCAATCAGACAAGACTGCTTGAAAAATATCCAATGCTTTTTAACAGTCTTGTAATCCAACATATTTATGACTGATGTTTATGATTTTCTACATCAAAATTGTTATAGATTGATAACCTGAATAAATAAATGTGACAATAAAAATAATATTTGTTGGTTTTCAAAAGGTGAAGAATTCCCAAATCTCCCTGGCCGAGTCAATCATAAACAATATAAAGATGCAGTCGAGTGAAGTGGTGATGTGCCCATCTGCTGAAGGATGCAACGCCTGCACGGGGTAAAAGTTATTTGTCATCCGCGACTCTAAAACCGGCTACACATGTGATTTAACTATAATTATATGCTGGCAAAAGTGAACAAACCACGAATAATGGGCTGACATATGATGTTGTGATGAAGCTGATGAGCCCTTATTTGGGAAAAGGGTACAAGCTGTTCCTTGATAATTTGTATACTACATGTAGTCCAACCCTATTTCGTGATTTGTATGTTCGAGACACTTTAGCATGTGGGACAGTTAGGGAAAACCGTTGAGGTTTCCCCCAGTCAAAGGAAAACAGAATACCCAAGAATGTCAAACGGGGAACAATTCGATGGATAAGGGACAGTGAACTTATCTTCGTAAAGTGGAAGGACATAAGAGAAGTTACAATGCTGTCAACAATCCTCTCAACCTGTGGCAACGACACAGTCAAGAGGAAGACCAAAAATTGAGCAACTGGAGAATTTCAAAAAGTCGCTATTCCAATAACTCCAGCGGTAAAAGATTATAATCAGCCCTTGGGTGGTGTAGATCTGTCTGACCAACTCATCCACTACTACAATGTCCTGCATAAAACAAGAAAGTGGTTCTAGACACTCTTTTATCACTTTATTGATATCGCTGTCGTCAACTCCTACATTATTCACAGGGAAATGAACAGTGCCCTGGGATTGCCTTCACTGACCCAGAAGAACTTCAGGAAGCAGCTTGTCTATGACCTCATTGGGGACGATTTGATGTTGCGACCCGATGTAGCCCCCCTACTGTTCATTTCCCTGAAGAAACTCAACTCGTGGAAGACAGGGCAAAGCGTGCAATCCAAAACCCTGTGGAAGTGTTCGTCCTGTAATGTCGCGTTATGTATTATTCCTACCAGGAACTGTTTCAAAACATGGCATGAACTGTAACTGAAAACTCACCATGTACATAAGCAAACCTTTCCACCCTGCTTTATACTTTCATTTTTGTTACAGTTTTCACTTTTTCCATTCAACCCGATGACCACTACACTGTGTAAATGTGCAATGAAAAATTTGAGTATTCAGCGCAACCCATTTTTCCCCCAGCGATATTACAATTTTACATCTTTCTAGTGCGACTCAAGTTACAGACTGTGTAGCTCATGCACATGTTACATTACTGCAGTTTTCGTGGTTATTTCGTGTATATTTTTTTTACTGCATGATTGTACTTTAGTTCCTGCCATTTGAATTCCTCAAAGTACATGTACAAATGTATATATAATCTACCCCCCCCCCCCCAAAAAAAAGAAAAATTTGTTTTTGCCACTTTGGAGCCGAAATACTAAAATCTTCTATAGTCCTAAAAAAAAAGTGGCCACTAATTTGATTACATTACTCAACAGTATAACTAGCTTCATTAGTGTAAAAAATGTCCTTTGTGAAGATAAAAAGTTCAGGTGGCAATATGTGACACAACGAAAACTAACTTTTGTGAACAACAGTTGTGTGTTTTTGCCCAATACTGGGCAGCATCAGGCAACAACACTCAAAACTGTCTACAGCTCTCACTTTTGTTTATGTTTTCAAGAATGCTAAAAATTGTGATGTTTTGTAGCCAAAATAATAACCTTTACAATGATGTATGACATGATGCATATAGCTCATAAAACATTAGTAAATCGATGCAAACTAGTTAATTTTGTATACTACTTAATCATTTTTGCTAATTTGTCGTAAATAAAGTGAGTTATACAGCAATATGTTGTTGTATGACTTTTGGGGGACTAAATTTATTTATTTTCTTTAACAATGACACTAACCACGCTCTGGAGCGTGACACAAAATACGTATTAGAAAATGGGAACATTTCTGAAGAACACAAATATTGCAAAGAGGTGTGGACCACTGAACACATGCAAACAATGAGAGACTTCCTAACATGTTACAATGATTTGAATGTGATTTCGTTCTTAGAAGCAGTCACAAAAGTCTATCCTCAAGAAGATACAGCTGAACATCATGCCTGTGATATTAAGAGACCTCAGGGGATGTGGACAAGGGCAGTTTGGATATAGAGTGGTGAAGAGTTTGAGGGCATCACACCAGATACTTGGGTCAAGGACAACTTTGTTTTATGACCACCAGGAGCTAATGCTGAAAAGGCTATCAAAGAAAGAAGAGAGCCATTGGACACTTGGAAGAAGTTTGGCCTACTCAAGATGAAGATTAAATCATGAAAGCAAGCTGTCTTTAAATATTGTATTTTCGCACGAAATTCCTTGAATTTTTACAATAATTTTTAATCAAATTTCTTATTCCTACAAAACAGAGAACTTTCAATTTATCAAATTCAGCTGAAATTCAACACAGCGGCTTTCATGATTGGCGGTAATGAGAAGGAACCCCTTGCCAGATTAAAGAAGATAAACTGTGCCCCTCTTCCACCGTGTAGCAAGGACAATCATATCAAAAGGGCCCAATATATTGTGGCAAGAATGTGGAAGATGGCTGATCAGGTCGATCCAACCAGCGGTTCAAGTCCGGCAGACCATACATGTAGGCAGACTATGAGTGGAAGTTAACTGAAAACAGCTTAGAAGCAGACTAATAAACAAGAAGTTCAGTACCAGAGGCCCCCAAGGACCAACCTGCAGATAACACGGATAGAGTAAATGAACAGGTGACCTAACCACAGTCATTATCAACCGGAAGAGACTACTTTACACCATACTTCTTGTCAAGATGGATTCAACTTTATAAACATCCTATTCAAAGTTTTAGTATTACAAAAACTTTGTGTGATGAATATCAATGGGAGGATGTTTTGTGAAGAGTGATTAGGCCACCTAATTACATTTTCAAAGTTTTTGAATGAGACAATTTAGTTGTAGGAACCCAGTCCTTGAAACCATGCAGGTAGGAATGCTGAAACAAAGATAAAGGTGAATTTTGTTACAACGGTGTCCTTGATTTAAAGAAACATCAATCGAGATGAAGCTTAAGTGACCAGGAAGGGTCAGGACGAAAAGGGGGCAAAAGGAAAAGTGAAAAGGAGTAGAGTTGAGCAAGAAGAATAAAGTTGACTTGTAAAGTGAAGAAAAGAAGAGAAGTATTTTCACAGATTTCTTTATCCATAGAGCATTTTGTCAAAACAACAGCTGTTGCTAAGAACAAACTTATTACTTTGCAAATGCAACAGGAAACCAGTCACTTAAAAGGTGTGTACAACATTGGTAAGAATGAAAATAAAAATGTTCACAGAATTGCACATAACTTACATGAAGATGGTAATGGTGGAAAACTTCCCTTGAAACACTTTTGCTTGAAAAGCCATAGTTTTTTAGGAAATTAGTAAATTAGCGTTTATCCTGCAGGATAAGTTCCGATGTTTGAAAAGAAGTTAAAACACATAAGGTTTTTTTTCACTGTTTTCTCATGACTCAGAAGACCGATTTAGCTTAAACTTTCACAGGTTTGTTATTTCATGTACATGTATATGTTGGGTCACATCAAGTTTGGATACAGGTCTTTGGCAATTACCAATGTTGTACACACCCTTTAATCCGCTGCACATTAAATCAGTATCAGTTTCTACAACACAAAGTACAATTTCTAAATTCTTGTAAACACCAAGTACGATGGATAATTTTTCTGTGCAGTTAACATCTGCAAATACTTTTGGAGGAATTGGTTGTACAAAGAAGTTTAATAACTGAAGCAATGGCTGAAGCTCTTTCTAATATTTCTTGGGAGAATTAAAGCTCAAGCTTGAGCTTTTTCATAAGAAGGTGGCCTGAAATCTCACAGGGACCACAGAACCATTTACCTCCATCATGGCCAAGCTTAAGGCCTAGGTGCCCCCTTTTAAACATTCCTGTAGATCTTTCGAGGAACATTTTCTTATAGAAGTGCTTTATCTCTTAAATTATCCCCACCCTTTTCATTATTTACAATTCAAGGCCTTAAAAAGCAATCCCATTGTCAAAATTATTACAGCTTTCTTGTTTCATAAAGAGAGATAAATTGAGCACCAGTTGCAATGATGTGATTTCACATGACACCTTGACTGGTAACCCAATCCCGCTGAGCATCATACGTTTGTGCTGATCACTATTATAAAATTGGGCCCATGCTGTTATTCTCTTAAGAAACATCCCCCCAAAACAGTAAGCATACTAATCGATACGTTATGAGTTGCAAATCTACATGAAGTGTATAGCAATTTGCTTTGACTACTAAGGAAGTTCTTGACCAATTATGCATCTTGACGAAAATTAATTAACTCTTTAAGAAATTTCTCTGATCTTTTCATTCATTGCAATGACAATGTGTGTAGGTTTTGTAGCCTTAAATCAAGATCGGTAATCTGACAAAGTGAACTGGGTTATCCTTGCTCTATCATCAACCAGGATTCTTGTCTAATCTCTTATTTATTTTTATTTTTTTAAAAGTAGTTTTTGCTGCTGGATGTGACGCTCACTGCTTGCATAGTTAAACAAGAGTGGCAAAGTTTTAATGTTCAGTGCATTTTGTCAAGTAAAATGCATTTAACTAATAAATAAAGAACTGAGCTATCCTTGCTGTGTCATTATCAAGGATTCATCTTCAATCTCTGATCATCTTAAATATCAACAAGTTTTTGTTGCTGTTGCATTTGCAGGGAGTCCATTGAAGAACCTCTTCAATCAATATTATCCGTCTCCCATCAGGTAATAGTATCCAATCGCATCAGTAATTTTAGTGATGTTGCATTGACATTGTTCTCAGGGTGACACATGTATGTATGTAAACAGCAGTTCATTGTGAATGAAAGTTTTTCGGCATGTTCTTTACTTTTGACTTGGAGTTCATCCTTAAAGTAATTGTAGTTGTGAAAGTTTCAACAATGTTTAGGTTGTGGTGTAACTGTTTGACTGAAGCTGATGTTCTGATTTGAGAAGACTGGAGCTGTGACTGATAGTAGGATTAGCTGTCTATGCCTACTGCTCTGCTGATCATTAGACTGTACTTGGTTGTGGTCTCTTCTGAGCTTCAAAATACTAACCACGAGTTGTGGAGACAGTGCATGGGAAGCGATGGCAACACTACATGGCGAGACTGCAAATCCATGGATATTAAGCTGTAACACTTTCAAACCTGTGACAATTGGTACGGCTGACTCGGCTATACTTACTGCAACAGGTATCAAGCAGTTAACTACATTTCAACAGTAAGATGTGGTCTTCAGAAGGATTTGATGTGCAGTGATTTGTGGTGTTATGTTAGTAGCTGGGGTAAAAGAGCATAGTGAATGTCTCATCATGGAGGACCCTTCAAGGACTAGCTCTTAGTCTTTCCTACTGCACACTCCAGCAAAGTGTTTTACGTAGCACAGGATGCATCACCAGCTCATATAATAAACTTCCTCAGCCTGTCACAGTGAGTGATGAGTTGAAAATCCTTCCATACACTTCAAAAACTCCTGCAGTTGATTGACATAATGGAGTTCTCTTGATGCATCAGGCGGTTTATCAATGTTGAATTCAGTAACCTCTTGATTATTCCTTCAGTATTGCTCACAGTAGTCTATACAAGGAGTTCTTGTCTTGACCATAACAGAGAAATAACTCTGCAGATAGGTTGAATCTGCAATCTCAGTTGAGAAAGCTGAACTGAGCTTGTTGAGCAGTTGGTTCAGTCCAGTAAGTCATAACTAAATCCATTTGCACAACGTTTGATAATTCAAAGGCATTAACTCATATTACTGCAATTGTATATTGAATATTGCAATTGAATATTACTGTTCATCTTTGCACTTTTCCAGTGTTCGCTCAGAGACTTTCCAAAGGTTTCCACCTGGTTTTTAACAGCAAGGATAACCGTTGTCTGTTTTACTTGTTCATCTTTGCACGTTTCCAATAGTCACTCAGAGATTTCCTCAAGTTTTCTACCTGGTTCTGATTGCAAGGATAATATTTGTTTTGTTGTTGTTGCACTCACATTAAAAATGCAAACCTTTTTAGATTTTTATTTATATATATTTTTTTACAATTGAAAAATTTCAAAGAATTGTTGGGATTACCCGGCGGCTTGATTCAAAACTTACAGTCTCACAGCAAATTAAAGTTTCCAAAGTGGTTCAATCTTGTTGAGAAAATACTTTAACTGTTTTAGATGCAGTAACGGGTCGCATGAACAACTTCTCTTATTAACAATCCACATCACTCCAGCAGATAACAACTTCAGGAGGGTGACTGAAAGGCATACCAAACCTGTTATTGTTCTTCTCTATAATTTTACTTTCTTCTCATTTGTCTTTTCTTTTTTACTTTTGTTTTACCTGTGCAATGCCTTATCATATAGTGTCAAATACGTCATATTTAAAAATACATTTTTGTTTTGTTTTCAGTGAATGCGTTTAGCAAGGACTTAGACAAAAATAAAACAATTATTTACCACTGAACCCTTTCCTGCCACTTTCTCTGTGCACTGGTGTATTGACTTCTACCATGAGAGACCGGATAGCCAAGGCATACACTGTGTGATTTGAATTATAAATAGTGCAATGGGATTGCTTCGTGAGGCAAAGGATTGCAGTAGGATCTCTACATCATTAATACAGAGGACATTATTTAGTGTACCGTAATCTTCGGAATATAGGCCGCCCGCGGTATAAGCCGCTATGCCAAGAATTTGTCAAAACAAGATTTATGCGTCAGTGTATAAGCCGCCCGGCGTATAAGCCGCAGTAATGACCGCACACACAGGGGGCGTGCGTGTTTGGCGGTCCTTTGTGGTGATGTACAGTGACTAGCGGACGGCACAACAGTCACTGTACATTGCCACAAAGTGCGTCTTGCGTTGCATTAAAGTAAAAATGTACTGAAGTATATGTATCGATCGTTATTGAAATAATTTATGAGAATGGTCTGCAGTTAAGTGGGTCTATTTTCTTTTCGTAAATTTTGAATGGTGATATATTTTGGGGTAAATATTGCCGAGATCTCGATATTCGTGAAGTTTTTTCGAACGCGGAAAAACGGTTTTACCCCGCAGGGAGGAAGTGAGCAATTATAAACAAACAAGACTTGACTGTTTGATAAACTGCTGAGGTAAAATCACTGAATTTAATATTCATATTCCATGACAACAGAACGTCTTTACATTTTTATGTGCCTTTTTCACTAGTTCCGACCAATTAATTAATGGTTTCTACCTCCACGATTGAAGGAACGTTGCGCGCGATCTCTAAAAGCTAGTGCCTCGCTTTTTATTCTTATACACGTGCACGTGACGTTTCATAGTCTTGGTTCGTGACTACACAAATGGAGCGTCTTGGTCGTGGTGTGGTAGCGGTTACAGGAGAGCAGTTAGGTTTTCGTGACTACACGACTGGAGCGTGTTGGAACCAAGACTAGACGTTTCCCGAACACATGGTGATTTCTCACTAAGGGAATTTCCCTTGCACCCTCGCTCCCACGGCTATATGCCGTTTCTTCATCCCCCGATAATAAAGTATAGCAAAGAGCAAGCACATCCGCGGGGTCAAGGTGATGAATAATATGGGATGGCAGTGGGATGGTAAGCGGCCTGTGGGAAGTACATTCGTGCTCTGAAAATTATGAAGAAAGACAACCATGGCTAGAACAACTTAACTACTGAATGGCTAACGCTAGTTAGAACGGAGATTTGTAACCATTTATGGAACACGTTAAAACAACGTTAATAAACAACACTGCATGGCGATACCACACTGGTCACCTGCTTCTTCACGGCATTATAAGTACGGTACACGCAAGCGATCACCAGCGAAAGTCGAAGCAAGCATGGTGGACGCAAGTTTGACAGCTCAAAAGATAAGCTGGGATTTTCAACATTTCGTAAAAACTATCACTATATCACACAGGCCATGTTTTGGTGGGATTTTTTTCGTTTTATTAAATTGTTTCGTTGCAGAAATATTTTACAAACGATCTTTTTAAAAACAAGTTTCATTGCTCGGTGTATAAGCCGCCCGGGATATAAGCCGCCGAAATGTTTAAAAGGGCCAAAATCAATGTATAAGCCGCGGCCTATATTCCGAAGATTACGGTACATGAAAAGTTTCAGCCATTGCTATTGTCAAACAACCACTCCAATGCACACAAGAGTACAATTCCTTCACCAAAGTAATGTGGTTGGGGGTGTATGAGCGAATACTTACCTGTAAAGAGAATTACTACATTTGCATATATCTCTAGACCGACAGGCATCACTGCTAAGAGTTTTAGGAAACAGCGCCCTCTTCTGTCTTTTCTCATAAGCCGTGTTCGCATTAGATTAATTTTTTACTGAGACCGTGGATAACATTCCAATAGGTGAAACTTACCAGCATCCGCACTTGGATTAATGACGTGGGTAAACTAACCGACAGGACTGGTGAAACACTGACTAACTTACGACAAACACAAGAGGGCGCTGTCGCAGTGACCTTTGGCCCGGGGTGCATGACGGTGAGATTGCAATGAGTGCAATTGAGCTTCCGTGTAAACACATGTGCATGTAAATACATGTACACTACCCTAGGCGCGCCGAAAATACAGAGGAAGTGGACGCCATTTTTTGAAGAGACCTTGACTTGAACCAAACCGAAAATGTCAAAAAACAGTAAAAGGACGAGGAAAAGTGGAGGTAGTTCCTTGAAAAGGAGACGAAACTGGACTCACAAGGAGACCCACTTTCTCTTAGCAATTTGGGGTGAGCGTGACCACCAACAAGGTTGTGAAGATATGAAGTACAATTCAAGAGTTTGGGCGGCCATAACTACCACGGTTATCGAGAGATTCCAACCTGAAGGAACGGGTCGAATACATGTACCTGAGGAAGAAGTACAGAGCGGCAAAGAAAACCAACAATTCTTCAGGAAGACGGAGGAAAACTTTGCCACTTTACAACAAAATGGATGAAATACTCGGTAAGAACTTTGCTATGTGCAATTTTTTTTTTATGTAATTATTTTTTCTCATGTATTTTGTTTAAATCAAAGGTTAAGAAAGACAGAAATGTAGGTTGAAATTGAAGGTGGAAGTTTTACATGGCAGTTTTCTACTCAATATTGTGATTCTGTCCATGATTTGCTGAATTGTTCGCTTTGGCCGAACAAAATAATATGTGTGTTTCCTATTACACTGACCAAAAATTTAGGGTAGGTAGGGACAAAAGAACATTTTATTTTGACAGAATATTTTATTGCTCCAAAATTTCGGGTAGGAAAGAATGTTAAAAATATTTTAGCCCTTGCACGTAATTTCCTGCATACATGAACATCCTAAAAAATGCATCTAGTCCAATGCCAGTAACAATAAATATAGTTGCACTCCACACTTGTACAAAATATGGGAGATATAAACAAAGAATTCTATTGATTGTAATACAAACTTCAGCAACATCAAACTTTTAATTATGTTAATATTCAATCACTAGCCTTGCATACAAACTGGACAGCCTTTATCCCCCATACTATTTAGCATACCAAAGGTCATCGAGCAAATCGGGTTGGCCATGTCAATATCAAAATAATCATTGAAATTGACAGCTGTAGACATTACTTGTGATGGTGGCAACACTACTGTCTTCAGTAGGTGTCGATTGAAACTTCATAAACTTTAAAAAAAAACTAGACTTAACATGTTTGTGACAACAAACACTAGGTGTTCGGGTATCGCTGGGGTCAGTGCTGTGTCAATGCGTGAGCTATTTCATTAAGTTGAACTTTGGTGTTATTACTGTTTTGAGGTGCGTAACAAACTACACACTTTATCAAAAGTAAAAAAAAAACACACGATCAAAAGCCTAGCATTTGATTGTTAACGAGGTTTGCATGGACGGCTGTTTTAGAGACTAACAAAGCGTTTTGTCAAAATCAGGTTGCGCGAACCTTGAACAGAGACTAGACCACAAGCATGTTTGATGGACTTTGAACCTTGCGGTTGATTCGCTCACCATTTAACTGATTTAGATCGCATATTGTGCGTTTATCCCGTGGTTTGACAGCGGGTCAATAAATACACGTAATAAATGGTCAAAATTTCAAATATTTGTAAACAAAAATGTAATGACGTCATCATGTTGTAACTTTAGCTTTACGTAGTCATTATCATTGTCTATCTCTATGCCAAGTTTCAACTCAGTAAAAAGTTTGGTTTTTGAGATGCAAGGTTTCGAAAAGTAAAACTTAAAGGCATTACCACGTGACACACGATGACGTCATCAGTCTGAAATACCACACATATGTTGTCTGCATAAAGTTCATTATGTATACCAATTTTGAAACGATTCTCAAAAACTTCACTGCAGAAATCTAGTAAAAGTGTATTTTGGTATTTTTTATAACCAGCCGCTAGAGGGCACTTTGATATGTTTTGACGTCACCGGTCAACTTTTTTGTAAACCAGACCCTTGCTGGACTATAACATCATTAAAAACAACTTGAAAAAATTGCCCACTTTTAAGCTACAGTACAGCCCTTAAATTGCCATCGAGGCACGCGGGGACCGAGACGAGCGGGACGTGTAACGGGTACTCGTACTCGCAACCCGCGAGGAGCGCTCGCTTGTTAGTAAAACAAACGAGGGCGCCCTTAGAGACGAGGGACCCCACGTTCAGTTTGGGAAGCAGCCATACGAGACAAACGAGCGAGGACCCGCGAAACTATCGAGTGCCCGCAAAACGAAACGAGCGCTGCACGTGCAAGGACAATTTCAGGGATCGTGCATCATGAGCAACTTAAACAACTTTTTAATAATATATTCGCTGTATTGCAAAGATTTGTAGTTATATGACTGGTTACAAAGTAATATAATGTCAATAGTGAATATTGTTCATTTAGCTTAAGTTTAGGACGTTATAAAACGAAGAAAGACATTTAAAAAACAGTAAACATTCGTTTCCAAATTTCCGTCACTTTTGAGTCAATTGAGTGACGATCGTTGACAACACTCCCACACAAAAACATAGCGTAACTGCATTTTGTTTTTTAATGAGGCCCAGCCACTACATGTACATGTATCCAGGCAGAACGATTGACATTTCTTTTGTTGGTCCAGAATGTGTGTATTTAAATACCAGTACTGGTTAATACGTTGTACATGCTAAAATAATATTCGTCTCCTGAGACGAAAATTATTTTCGTGACATTGTTTTACTCATTTATCAAACACTACAGCACCTCAGCAAGTAATATTTTAAGGGAAGCTTTCTACCATCATTATCTTCAAACCGTGTAAGTTTAATACTAAGTTTAATCTAAAACTGAAACTTCCTTCAATTCATTGTCTTCTCTCCATTTGGTTCTTGTCTAGTACAGTGATTAAGTTCGCTTTTCTGAGAGTCCTTGGCTTCACAACCAGAATTAATAAATACAAAATAAATCAATATAAATCTGTGGACATTGTGTTTTTTGTCCTACAAAAAGTACCCAAACCCTTTATCGTATTTGGCAATTATTATTTTTGAGTCAATGACCTGCTTGTCCTTTGCGTAGCCATACATGTACGCTCACCGCCTCTGACGGATCACAATTGCTTGTACATTGTACAATGCTACATGTATCAGGCGCATGAATCGCGGGCGGAGAGACACATTGGGAATTTTGTATGCTCCGTTGTACCATTTTGTACAAGCGGGTCGAAACAAATCTTTTATGAAAATCAACGTTGCGTACACACCTAATTTAGATACCATGTCTGTAGATTCTCAAACTGAAATCGGAAAAACACCTAGAAAAAATAATGGCAAACGTATTTCTAGAACCAAACATTGTTTAACCATGGATGTACATGTATATTAAATTAATCTGAACAATTAAGAAAATTACGCTTTATTATTAAATGTTTTGAGAAAACCAAGTTCAAAATAATAAAATATTATTCTTCCATAATAATTTTACTCTTCAGGCCTACTTGGCTTGTTTAGCGTGTACATGCAAATGTGCAAGTCTCCCAATCCAACACAAAGGAATAGTAGAGAACTATAACTGAAAGATCACTATGATTGGTTCATTCCAATTAAATACATTTATTTCACATGGAAATTTTCATGACATGATTAATGATAAAAGGGGTTCTACTAAGCAGAGAAGAAAAGGTTCCAGACTGTTGCAATCTTTTATCAACGTATTAGGACCATCCAAACCATACCTTGATCATAGATGATTCAGTAATCTGCGATTTTCGTTTTCAATCGTTAAGTTTTGGGGAAATTATCATTGTCACTCGAAAAGGTAAAGACACAATGAAAAAATAATGACGGTAACTTCTTCCATGGAGCTACACTGTTTGCAGCTCCGTACTTTTTCCCATGTAGGTTCTCATCATTGTTTTCTTTTTCGGTTATATCACGGGATCCATTGTTCATGGATATGGGCACACATAGACGTCGTGATTCCAACCAGGGATTGTGGGTAGTGTGTCTGACTGCGTCCTGCACGCACCGACCGTCCATTGGTTTTGGTTACCATCTTTTTATAAGAACTTTTACCGACAGAAAGTGGCACATTATTATTTTGCGACTTCTCTCAAGATGGCACGCCGATTTTCATTGTACGCGAAGCAGAGAATAGTCTCTATGCGTGAGAAAGGGATGTCTGCCAAGCAAATTCGAGACTCCCTGATGTCAGAAGGCATCTGCACATACACAGGGTCTGTTCGGGCTTTTCTGAAACGCTACAAGGACACGGGATCTGTTTTTAACAGGACAAGGTCTGGTCGTCCATCAACGTTTGAACCACACCACATGCAATTCATAGACGATCTCTATGAAAATGACGACGAATTGACAGCGGTCGATGTGCAGCGAATACTGCAAGAAACTCAAAACTTGCATGTATCGGTTTCTTCGGTGAAACGCGTGAGAAAAAAGCTGCAGTGGGTGAAAACTGGTGCCAGATATTGTCAATTAATTCGCATACCTAAATCGGCAGAAGCGTCTTGATTTTTGTAAAGCGGCACTAGTAGATAATGAAACCTTTGAAGATGTAATTTTTACTGACGAGAGTTCAATTCATTTAGATTCGCACAGTAAACTAACTTTCCGGAAGAAGGGCAGTGCTCGAAAATTCAAACCTCGTGCCAAACACCCTGTAAAAGTTCATGTGTGGGCTGCCATTTCAAAACGAGGCCCATCCCAAATTCTGGTGTTTGAGCCCATAATGGATGCTAAATTCTACGCAAAAGAGATTTTAGAAAAAACTCTTTTGCCTTTCATTCATACGTATTTCCCAAACGGTCATCGCTTCCAGCAAGACAATGACCCAAAACATACTAGCAGACTCGCAAAAGACTACATGATAGACGCGGGCATTAAATGGTGGAAAACACCGGCGGAAAGCCCAGATTTAAACCCTATGGAAAATGTCTGGCATCAGCTAAAACATCTCCGGCGGCACGTCAAGCCTCGAACTAAAGATCAACTCATGGAGGGCATCAGAGAGTTCTGGCAGACAACCCCAACCCAAGAAGTCTGCAACAGGTACATCAACCACTTGCACAAGGTGATTCCAGCTGTAATCGAGAGAGAAGGATGCGCTTCTGGCTACTAAATTCATCAAAACCAACCGGCTCTTTTCAGAGCCACCACTCACATAAAAGAGATGACTTTCCTTGTCACGTTGGTCAATCATTTTCCCTAATAAAGTACATGTAATACATGTAAGAATTTCAAAATTTAACAAAACAGAACATATAATTCAAATAAAGTACAAAGAATTTCATGATTTAAAAAAAATAAAAAATAAAATATTTTAAAGGGTTTGGGTACTTTTTGTAATACAAAACACAATGTCCACACTAAACTTACACGGTGGTAGAAAGCTTCCCTTAGAATATTACTTGCGGAGTAAGTTTTTTAGGCATTAAATAAAAATAGGCTACAGACCACCGAAACATTTTGGTGGCGTTTCCCCCTTCCGTATTAGCGCTTCTCTTTAATTTTTATAACCAAGAAAATAGTTGAAATGACCATTGCAAAACAAACAACTCTGGCATTTATCGGGGAAAGACAATCTTGGGCAATCCCGGCGACCCTTCCCACTTCTGTTATGGTCGTTATTTTTTATCAGGGTCAATGTTTAACACATACGAGTACGTTTACAAGATTATTGTTCATACACAAATTACACAATAAAATCAAATCGGGCAATTTGTACCACCTATATTATGTATGACACACTTTTTTGTACAACCGTTCATAAAACAATTCAACTTTTTTGAAGACGAGCATGGCTCTTTTCTTCCATTTCAGAAGGTTGATTGGGAATATATTTTCAAGAAATACAGTCATGTACATAATAGTTGGCTGAGATGTTTGGATACCTGATGTTTACACGCCTGCTTACGACTCTAATCTCTATAACAACTTGGCATCATAATAGTCTTCGCGTCTTGTATTGTATCAAAAGGTTGATAGTAGAAAGAAAACTGCTTGTGCTTTAACACCAGACCCGCAGTGAATAGCCATTGAAACAAAACGAAGCCGCGTGCCAAGAAAATTGTGTGAAAGCAAGCCACCGGATTAAAGACTGAAAGCAAGTCAGCCAACTGCGCATCCAGGAATTAAAGGACATCATCCCCCCCACCCCTACACACACAAACGCAAACACAAACACATTATTGCACGCAACACTTTTGAAAGCCCTGTAAAACTATCCTGCCAACAATAATATATGCTAACAAACAGGCTGGGAAAAAGTGCGTTTATTATTTACCTTTAATAGTCATAATTGGAATTGATTCACTGTTGTTCATGTAAATTAAATATATTGTGTCGTTGCATTTCACGTAACACAGCTTGTGTAAGTGCCACAAAGCACATTCAGGTTCAATAGGGCTGATTATGTGTTAGTAAAATCATGGACGAACCTTTATAATCTTGAATAATATCAAATACGTTACTGGTCATTGTAAGGGAGTGAAGAGAATTGCGGTAGTTTTTAAGTATTAACAACCACATCATGTTGGTGTTGTTTCCCTCTTCCCATAACGTCTTGCACTGTACTTTTGACTTTGTCATAAACAAGAAAATCGTTAAAATGACCATTGTGACAAAGCGTAGCGAACAGAAGGTATTGTGGTGATTTCAGATCTAGAAAAAAATACTGTTTGTATTGGAATGATCAATGTTTAAACATATAACGTTTTCCCCGAAAAATTAATCAAACCCAGAAAAAAAACTGCTTGTGCTTTAACACCAGACCCGCAGTGAATAGCCATTGAAATCGAGCCCATACTTCAAAACGAAGCCGCGTGCCAAGAAAATTGTGTGAAAGCAAGCCACCGGATTAAAGACTGAAAGCAAGTCAGCCAACTGCGCATCCAGGAATTAAAGGACATCATCCCCCCCCCACCCGGGCCCTTACACACACAAACGCAAACACAAACACATTATTGCACGCAACACTTTTGAAAGCCCTGTAAAACTATCCTGCCAACAATAATATATGCTAACAAACAGGCTGGGAAAAAGTGCGTTTATTATTTACCTTTAATAGTCATAATTGGAATTGATTCACTGTTGTTCATGTAAATTAAATATATTGTGTCGTTGCATTTCACGTAACACAGCTTGTGTAAGTGCCACAAAGCACATTCAGGTTCAATAGGGCTGATTATGTGTTAGTAAAATCATGGACGAACCTTTATAATCTTGAATAATATCAAATACGTCACTGGTCATGTAATTGTAAGGGAGTGAAGAGAATTGCGGTAGTTTTTAAGTATTAACAACCACATCATGTTGGTGTTGTTTCCCTCTTCCCATAACGTCTTGCACTGTACTTTTGACTTTGTCATAAACAAGAAAATCGTTAAAATAACCATTGTGACAAAGCGTAGCGAACAGAAGGTATTGTGGTGATTTCAGATCTAGAAAAAATACTGTTTGTATTGGAATGATCAATGTTTAAACATATAACGTTTTCCCCGAAAAATTAATCAAACCCACCTGCCCATAGAGTTTTAAATACTGACAACTAAGTAAGAACACTTATTAATATGTTATAAATATGTTATTGTGCCTTGTCAGAACTGAAGTGGAATTTTTATGACTGCTGAAGCCGTAGAAGACTTTTAAATTTATTTTGTTGTTTACCTTACTGTTTATGCCTGCTGGAATTTTTGGTCTTAATCAGAAAAAGACTGAATCAATCTTTTTGTATTTTTTCCTTTTTTTTTTTTTTTTTTAAGTCTAAAATGACTAGCTCATGCTTTTTTCTTTTTAAATCTGAGGTGTAACATAAATATGTTATTGTGCCTTGTCAGAACTGAAGTGGAATTTTTATGACTGCTGAAATAGTGGTTCTTATTAAAATTTGTTTATAAAATTCAAGGAGTGACATAGAAGTGTTGTCATTCTCATGCTTTACCAGCACTTTGGGATTTGAGATTTAATGACTGCTCATGTTGTTGTTGTTTTTGTTTTTTTGAGGTGTAACATAAATATGCTGATGATGAAACCAAGGCCATCAGAACAATGCTTGCACTTCTGGCACTTAAAACTTCCAGGGAAGACAGAAATAGAGAAATTACAAAAGCAACACCCTGTTCTACAATCAAGGTCCTGGAAAAAAATTAAGGACTTATTCAGAAACAACAGGACTAAACTTTTGAAGCCGTAGAAGACTTTTAAATTTATTTTGTTGTTTACCTTACTGTTTATGCCTGCTGGAATTTTTGGTCTTAATCAATCTTTTTGTATTTTTTACTTTATTTTAATTTTATTTTTAAGTCTAAAATGACTAGCTCATGCTTTTTTCTTTTTGTTTTGTTTTTAATTTGAATTGAAACCGAACAAAGATCCAAAGTTTTTTTTTTTTTTTTTTAAATCCTGTCTGAAAGTTTTATGACTGCTGAAATAGTGGTTTCTTATCAAAAGTGAACTAGTTCATGTTTTGTTGTCTGAATTCAAGGGGTGACACAAATGTACAGGTTTTTTTTCTCTTTCAAATCTGTTCAGATCCTGGCAATTATCTCGGGATGATGACATTACTGGCAAATAAGTCGACATCCAGAGATAATTATTACATGATGATGGTATGAGATATGGATGTTTTAGGAAATAAGCTACATCAGGAAGTTCACATCTCTATGGTAGCATACCAGTTACCACCATTCGGTAAAAGTTAAATATCGGGATGTCAGCTTATTTGCCTTCCAGAGCTCAGTAAGTTTTTTCACATTCTTTTTTTCAAAATTTTTGAGGAGTAACATAAATATTGTTTGTACTAGTGCTTTGCCAGGATTAAATCTCAACAAGGATATAAAAGACTTTTAAACTTAAGCTTTAAAAAAAAGATGAGTTTGTTAGCTCAAACTTTTTAACAACTGTTGAAATTGTTGTTTTCGAATTACAGCTTTTAATGTTTTCAGTTTATTTAATAGCGAATTGGTCTTTACATTGTAAGAAATAAACAAGGAACATGCCAGGTTTTTATGGTCAAAATATATCAAATATTTACAACTGTTTTCACTCAAAAACTATGTTGATTGCAAAATTATTGTTTTTTATGGTTGTGTTGAAGTATACAACATTAATTTAAACAATGTACCAGTGGAACGTTTGATAAAATTTAGCTCAAATTGTCAAGTGGAGCATCATCTGCAGTATCTGTGCGGATTTACTCAATGCAATGCCCCTTTCTTTGTAAATATCTTGAAGTCTTTAAACATCAACTCCATTGGACCAGGGAGGGGGAAAAACGTACCCTACTGTGTTTTGCCCATAAACTTTTCAACTCTGCATCCAATCATCACCAAACTCTCTGAATTTTCCCAAAATTTGATTTAAAATCATGATAACAATTATTTATGAATAGTATTAATAAATAATTGATATCACGGTCAGCTGGTCCCATTGGAACCGTGTCTGTGATTTGTTGGTCTTTTTCACCAAATATCCTCATCTTTGAAATGTTCCTCCCAAATGATGTGATGTGTCACGAGATAGTGTTAAAGGCATTATGGGAGTTTAAAATGGCTGCCATATGTGGTGGCCATATATGGATTCGGATTTTATGTTTTTTGGCAATATTTTAATAGGTCAAATGAAATGGTTTTGTTTTTAATGGAATATTTGTCACATGCTAATTTGAACAATTTAGGGCGGGGGCACCATGTCTGCCACCCCCCATGACCAAATAAAAAGCCAGGTTCTAGGTCTAGGATTATTTAAAAAATCACTAATTTTTCCCCCCAAAAATCCAGCGAATTAAAGTTGAGGAACAATTGTTAGGATTATAACAGTATAGGAAAACCTGAAAAGCCGAGGAAGTCCTCATAAGTCAAGTCCTCAATCATAGTCCTCACATGAATAGTAAAACCTGTAGTGGTGCACATACTGTGTGCACGAACACAGCGCATCATTATTTGAGCGCTTCTCATGCACAATGTTCCGTTATGAGTGGGCAATACAGAGCATACATGTACATGTAGGCTGCTCGCTTCGTCCAGACCATTTGGCTCTGGTCAGCTTCACATTCGCCGTCCATATCCGTCTGAATTTTGGGTCCGATGGAAATTTATGGACACTAACTGCATCTTTAGTGGTGTTGCTACACCCAGCAGCAACACACCTTGATGGCATTTGTTAAAATCATCGTAAAAAGACCCCAAAAGAGAGAGACAAACTTCTTCGAATTTGTTCCTTCTGTGCAGTGTTTGCATGGCCCCACGCATGACAAGTCGTTCTGTTGAGTGCCTTTGTTTACGTCGCAGATTTTATGTTAATGAGGTGGTATGGGTGGGGCGCGGCGGCCCCCCTAAATTTCAAAATGATTTTTTAATGGTGTAAAATGGCTTGTGAAAAAAAAATTATAATCAAATATATGTTGTAATAGGCATACTTTATTGTTTACAGCATTAAAAAATTATATTTCATAGGCCCTTTAATCTAGCAAATATCCAGACTTTACAACTTATAAAAACCATTTGAAAAATAGGAAATATTAAATATAAGACCCTTAAATCATAGGGTATTTTGTCAAAAACTTAGGAGTGGGATAGGGTATTTTTAGTGGGGTTTTTTCTGCAAATGTCTAAAAACTCCTAGGGTCGGCGTGTTTTTCTAGGGACGGTCGGGTAACCGCAAACACACATATTATTTTGTTTGGCCTTACCAAGATATGGGTATTAATTAATTTTCAGAGGACAAAGAGAAGTATCTTGAGGTAAAGATAGGAGCATGGACGACACAGACAAAAATGGTATGCAGTTCATATGTATGCATAACTTTCCCAGCGCATCAACTTCCACATTTTAACTATGGGCTCTACTTCTTTAACAGCATTAATTGTTTTGACTGAACAAGAAACTGATTCCATATCAATATGTTATTCCTTTCAATGAAGGGCAGCAACCTGTAGAAAGACCCCAAAAATGAAAAGCAACAAAAGGAAAAGAGACAACAAAGAGCAATAAAATGTGCAAGGACCTAGAAGCTGGAAGACATGGGTTTTGCCATCCCCAGTGCAGTCACTGAGACATCTGCTGACCCATCAAACCCTGAAAGGCCCACAAGTCCAGCTCCATCTATAAAAATTGAGGGGGAAATAACAAGTATGTAATAGTGTTCAACTTTGAAAAATAATAGCAATTTTATGCATTCATTAAAACTGATAATACTTCTTTAGTTTGTTATGTGGTTTTGACTACTTTCACTGTTTGGCAACGTAATAAATACAGGCTATGTTTTAACTCATACAGTACATGATCCTGTACTTTTCACAGTTCAATATCGGAAATGATCAGCTGTCCAGCATCATTCATCATTATGAAAAGAACCTCGTTGTTCCATTCAAAACCAGAGCTGGAGGGAGAAGATTCAACACAAGGGCATTGACAGACAAGGACATCACTCGAGCAGTCACGTTCATTGTGAACTATGCAGAGAGAAATGGACTGGTCATCCCAGGCTGTGTACCAGGAGTCTTTGGCGAATTGGCAGGAGTCCTGGCGCCAGCGGGGTACAACCGCACACCTGGCCAGTGCAGGGATAAGCTTAAAAAATCTGAAGAGGAGCGACAAGACTGTGAATGACAGCAACAACAAATCTGGGAGGGGCAGGAGTAAGTGTAGCCACCTCAAAGTGTTTGATGCAGTATTGGCACAAGCCCCATCATGGAACCAAGAGTCATGACCGACACCCTGCCCCTTGACGCTGACGACAAAACCAGCGAACACAGTGACACAACAGACGGAGAGTCCAAATCTTCGAAAATTGACGATAGCCGCCATGACAGGGTTCAAAATTAGCGGTCGCCCGGTCGCCAAATGCGAGTGAAAACAGCGGCGGGCGAGTCAAAACCCTTCCTTTACTAGCCCGCCGGGCGAGTTAAATAATTGTTCTTGTTCACAATAAATGAGGGTATCGGTTGTAAAATCCCAAAGAAAGTTTTTATTAAAGCTTTTAGTTTGATAAGTCTGGATATTTGCTTGATTTAATGTGGCCGCGATCGCGATCGCGAACGGAATTGCGATCGTTCATTTTGGTATACAAACGTTAAAACACCATGCACATACTGCCGAGTATCCACACAACACGTGCATCGGCCCCACACATAACGTTCGGTCGCCCACCGGTACATGCATAGCGCATACACAACACACAGTACATGTACAACACAGTCGGTCCAAAGTCTAGTCCAAGCTAACCAACATTCCACACGTTGTGATTGGTGATTAATGGCCGTTGATAATTACCATATTCATCAGAGCTTGGCTAGACTTCAACGCAGTACACGTTCACGAACGGAGTAAAGAATTGCCGCACAGTGTGCCGCACGCATGCAGATTGTGTACAATACATAGCCTTGGATGAAGTCTAATTAAACATCGACAACTTTTGCCGATAGAGGGCGATGCAGGGCAAAGTTCATTGAATTATTTCTCAATGTGCGTTGTCGAACGATCGTTGATTCGCGAAGATTTTAGTGCAAATGAAGTTCAAAACAACCGATCTTCAAATCAAGAATCCATGAAAATGGTTGATGATGGAAAAGGTATGATTTAGGACAAAAATTAGGGGATAAAATCATCCCAAAACGCAATTTTGCAAACTTCACTTCCGTGCGTTTTTTTTTTTTTTTTTTTTTTTGACGTTTTGAAAATTGTGTGCGTCACGTCAATACATGCGGGCTAGTGAAAAAACCTGCGGGCTATCCAAAATTTTGGTTGATTCGCCCGGCCGGCGAGTGGAAAAAAAAGTTAAGGGAAACCCCTGCATGATGGGGACGAGGGTGGTGATACAACAGACACGAAGACAGATGTGTCCACCGAAGGATCACTTGAAGATGAAGGGGTGTTTATGGAGGTGTGCACATGGACAACCGAATGACAATGGAGGAGCACATAATCTCAGTCTGCCGGGCAGCAACCTTCCATCTCCGTAATATCACAAAGATCAGAAGGTACCTGACCACTGGTGCAACCGAACAGATAGTACATACGTTTGTCACTAGCAGGCTTGACATGGGAAATGCCCTCATGCACGGTCTACCACAGAAACATCTTCAGAGACTTCAGAATTGGGCAGCTCGGTTGATAGTCTGTGCAATGAAATTTGACCTATCCTACAGGACCTGCACTGGCTACCAATTGAGGCACTAAATCAATACAAGATCATGCTGCTCTTTTGGTCCAGCATACCTGACCAACCTACTGACCTTCCATAAAACAACTCGCAACTTGCGCTCGAGTTCAGACAGATCTGCATTATCCATTCCTAGAAGCAAGCACAGTTGGGGTGATCGCGCCTTTTCTGTCGCGGCCCCAAGGATCTGGAACAGTCTTCCTTAAAACATTAGGCAATCACCTACAATACCGACTTTCAAGACTTCACTTAAATCTCACCTGTTTAAAAGAGCTTACTCTACGGCGCCATGAGCAATGACCGTTGGAATATGGCGCCATATAAATATTACTTGACATTATGGCCTAGTTTGATTTTATTCGTGACCGTGCTTTTATTGAATAATTATTACCATTATAATTTTTCTGTTTCTCGTTTATTTGTTTTTCTTTTAATATAACATGGTTATTACAACTATTTCCTCACGACTTCAGACAGATGCGACATCGAAAATACATATTGGAATTAGACATATTGTTTGGACCATTGCATTTAATGTTACTTTTCGATCATTTGTAGGTATCAGCTGAGTCCACAAGCAACCCATCAACTTCAAAGAAAAAGAAAAAGAAGAAGCACAATGACAAACATTCCTTGGTCAGTGTAATGGATGAGTTCCTAAGAAGCCAGATAAAAGTTGCTGAGCGTTTCATGGAGTGGGAACAAAAACAAGCAGAAGTTGAAGTGAAGAGAGGCTAGAGGAGAGAAGATCGGCAACATGAAGAGAGATTGATGGCAATGATAATGGGCGCGATGACTTATTCTCTTGGTTAAATGTTGTAGTGTGAAAAACTCTGGATCAGTTTTAATCCTTGTAGCAAACTTTGACACAGGTCGCCACTTACATGCACCAAAGATAGGTTGTGTGAAAAGAGCAACAAAAAAATGTAAGGCCTAAACAAAAAAGTGTTATGTTGGCGTAACCCGACCGACCCTAAAAATACGGCCGACCCTGGATATTTTAATTTTTTTCAAGGGAAGAACTTTAATAATTAAATTCGATATAAGTTAGTTATAAATACTTTTGAAACCATTTCTGACAGTTTCTCATTGTTGTGTTGTCTGACGATCGTGCGTGGAACTTTGGAGTGCACAGTTTTGCACAACGAACACGCAGAACAATTGCGTAGGCCCGACGCGATATCAATGTACATGTACATGTACATGTACATGTACATGTACATTCGGAGCTGAGATACATGTAGATGCACCAAGATACATTGTACATGTATAGTCGCGTACCCGACTCCCAATATACTGCGCTGCGTTTCACAATGGTGAATACATGTGCTGCTTTCTTGGAAGTCTGGTTCAGCGAACACGAGGCTGCTGTACAATGAAAAACATGGTAACCTCGTCCTAGACTGTTGCACGGCGCGGACTGTTACATAGAATATCAAAAATACTTGGCTATTTGTTCTGTGTTAAAAAAATATTTTGTTACCATATAAATTATTTTAATTAATGTTTTAGCATTTTATACAAAACAAAAATGATATATATACATTCTAAAAATGGTAAACTATTCTGTGACCGGCAGCAGCCCGGCCCCCGTGGTTACGCTCCCCTCGCATCAACATGGCGCCCTGTTTCGAAGCGTAAAGTGTTTTCATTCAGGGAAAGTGTCGATCTGCGATCATTAAATGTAATCAAGAGTTTAAAAGTATACTATTTGTTGTGTGTAGCCTTGTTTAATTTTGTTATCGTGTATTACTACGGCTTAAACATTTAGAAAAACATGTCATTTTCGTAGACGGAAAAAATAATATAATAAAAAAAAAATCCTTACCTACACTATTTTTTCTGGCCCGTTACGCCAACATAGGTGGGCGCGATTCTTGCACATAAAATGCGACCACGGTGCATGGGGTGGGGTGGGGGGGGGGGGGGGGGGGGGGGTAATAGACCCTTCCCATGAAATATTTAAATTGCACTTCACGTGTGCGCACTTACACTGCTGGTTGGCAAAATGATGGAACATTGCCCCTTTTTGTGTGGGGCTGATGGTGGCGTGACGCAGACGCGCTTGTGCGTCTACTTAGTGCACAACTCTATGGCGTTTGCCAACCAGCAGGGTCTGTACGCATGCGTGAATGTAATTAGCATATTTCATGGGAAGTGTCTATTGGAGAGGATATCAGAGTTTATAACTTTCAGAATTGGTTTGGTAAAGATATTTAAAATCTGTACGCAATGTAGTCATGTCCTAATGATAAAATGTTGAGCATGCAAAAGGTGTTGAGTGCGGTCGAAGGCGAAGTGTCGCCATCCCTCACCCTTTTCGCCCCCTTTTCTCGACTACGAAGCATAAGTTGGGGTGTGTTTTAATATTTGGGAAGGATATAAAAATGCAATGATGCATGCTTGGCATGATATGTAGGTTTTTAGATAATCAAGACTTTTTGAATATCCAACAAAGGCCTGAGTAATCCATGAAATATTTGCTTCTGTGCTCCTAAAATTTGTCAAATGTTTGAATTCATGTATAATACTTGATTTCCTTTTTTCTTTATTTCTGGATTTCTTTGTGTCTCTATCTCTTTATTTCTTAAATGTGTCTTTGTTTCTATATTTTCTCTTTCTGAATATCCGTGTTTGCCGGTGGTGAACTATGTATTTTCTCAGTATTCTATTTTATTGTTTCTGTAATTAGGCCTATTATGTGTTTTTCTGACTCAGTGGTCTGTTTGTCTTTTTATTTGTTTATTTTGTTTATGTGTTAGTTTCGTTATTTCCTTAGTTGCAGGGGGCCTATTATTTATCTCTGATATGTTTCTTGATATCTATTGACGTTTATTTTGTGATGTTTTTATGTCACTATGTTACAGTTGATTTCGATGTTTCTATGTCACTATTTCTGTGTTTTTAAAATTATTTCGGCATGCGTTTGTTTCCGTATTTCGTTCTTCTAGATTTTGTAAATGGTTGATAATACAATAATAATGTTAAGTGTTACAGGGGTGTGATTTTGCACATTTTGTTGATGACAGTTTTGTAAACTTGTTTTTGTCTTGACAGATCCTGTTGTTCAAATTTTATTCATCGTACGTCTAAAGATTTAAATAGGAAACGAAAATAAAATAAAAATGATTTGTGTGTTTTCGTTTTCCTTTATTCGTTCCTTTCTGTCTGTCTTTGATTTCTTGATTGATATGCTTGTTTGGAGGAGGCTTTATTTTTGTCCATTTTCCCTTTCATTGTGTCGTTATTTCTTGCTTTCTTTATGCCTTGTTTCTTTATTTCTTTATTGCTCGGAAATTATTGGTTGTATTTAGGCCTACATACCACTAAATGCAGGTAACGACTAATATTCGACAATGCTTGTCTTTGTGAATATTATGTTGTTATTCAGTCAATGAGTAGGCCTAACGTAAGCAGTCAATTTATGAAAGAAGTAGGGCCTATAAGGAAAATTTATAAAGGGGACATAGGAGGTCACATCTGCCCAATAAAATGAAATGAGATGGAAGAAGACAAAGCATCATTAACAGAAAATATGCATTATCTGTAGAAATTAGGATTACCCCCTCCCCCCTCCCCCACCCACCTAGTCTCCTGCACTTAATTAACTATATCAGAAATGTGCATATTTTGAAGAACCAGACTTTTAAAGTAACAGCACTATTAATAAAAACACTTTGGTTGGTATACGGCTTTATGCTTTGCATTACCTTGGCTTCATGCACGTACCAGCTACCAAAATGATACATTGTCTGTGCGTTTATGCATACACGCGTGGTATGCGCGTACACGCGGCACCATCCTGTCCTCGTAAAAATAACCAAAAACAATACGCGCAAAGAAACAGATTTGATAGTTTCCGCACAGCAAGCACGGTGCAAAACGAACTTTTACACAACATTGTTCTTGTTTAGGGGCCATTTATTTGCTAGTTTACAGAGCCGGTCTATTATCACATGTTAATACACCCCCACGTGATCAGTCCTCGACCAATCAGAATGCACAAACTATCCGAGGTATGTATTAATACCATTTAACTCACAAAACTTGCAACAAATATCTTCTGAAGACAAACAACATTAACACAATCTTGTCGAGAGAGCTGGGAAATTACGGCGAACACCCAAGCTCCCGGTAACAGGTTCAACTGTACACCACAAGTATCTTCTGAAGACAAACAACATTAAAACAATCTTTTCGAGAGAGCTGGGAAATTGTGGCGAACACCCAAGACCGAGGTAATAACGGACCAATCAAATGTGAGAAATAATCACACGTGAGAAAATCGTCGGTGGTACACACTCTCTTTTGCAACAAATATCTTCTGAAGACAAACAACATTAACACAATCTTGTCGAGAGAGCTGGGAAATTACGGCGAATACCCAAGCTCCCGGTAACGGGTTCAACTGTACACAAGTACGTACAAATGCAAATCCACCACCAGCCCGTGGTGTTTCCGAGCCCCGTTGGATTACGGATCCGCCTTTTAAAACTTAACCCGAGTGAGCCTTCTGTTCACTCGGGTTGGAAAACATCCTTTTCAGAAAGAAGGCCTGAGAGATTAAGATTCTTATCACCGCTAATCCTATTACAATCATCTTGGGAAGGTGGACAGTAGCCCTGCCTAAAGAATTCAGTCATATTTTGAAAAGCAAAGTTTCACAATCTGAGTAAAAAACATTGTTAAAATAATATCCTGCGAAAACTGTTACGTTATTTTCTTTTTTGAACCGTGAAAATTAACCCCAAAACGGCCGAGAACGATCTTTTACCTGGAGTTTGTTTTGATGTCCGGTGCAAACTTACGTGCGCATTGATAACTATCGGCTTTAACTGTAGTCCATCTAGCTAACCATGTAGGACCTTGTTCTCTGCTCCAATGGTTAATTTAGAAGTGTTACCAACTGTTGGTAGACTTCAAACTTTATAGTAAAAATACACGAAAACAAAGTGGTGGACAGAAATCACCATCTTTTAAGTTTGAAATGTTACTATTGTTGATTCGTTGTTTTGGCTAGACAGTATACAGCAACGATCACAATGGCGGATTTTTATTGGTGTGATTAGTCTCGAGCGCGTACTCCATTTTGTAGCACGGATTACGCATGTGGGATTGAGCGAGCGATCAACGTGCTTGCTCTTTTGGGGTCGAGAATGAGCATGGTTTCGCTGGTACCCGTCTTCGGAAAAAGGTGCACGTGGCATCGAAGGGAAACAGTTAACTGACTTCAGTGGCCATGTGCGCTTTTCTCAATCGTTCGTGGCACACAAGAAAGGAATGTGTTGTTTTCTGTATGTGATCGTGATTGATATCAGCGGCCGGGACGACGTAGATCAAAGACACACACGAAGAAAGCATTACTGATGGATTATAAATTACGTTGGCCAAGGCACTGGACAGAGACTGTGATACTGATAGTATGACCGTTTGTTACGATCAATGAAAGAAAGGTATTCAAAAATTGAAAAGCGTTTCGGGCGGAAAAAAATGAGCTCGGCCTTTTTGCCGGCGTATCGGCCAAATAAAATTGCGTATCGGGCCGATACGCTAGCTTGTACGTGGGGAGAACCCTGTATGACCTCAAACGCGTCAACGTTCCGTTTGCCAACGCAATCTCTTCTCTGCGAAATCGGTATTTGTACTTCGATAAAGTCAACAAAAGTTTAACAAAGCTTTGAGAAACGCAGCTTCAAAGTGGAACTTAATTGTGTATTTTCCACAGACTGTCTTTCGGAATGACAAATTTTTACCAAAATACCTGTCCAAAATTTGTTGTCAAAATGCGCATAACGTAACTACACACCTGTCCAATTCTACAGATTTGTGATTTCAGAATTATAGAATAACTCACTTGAAAAAAGTGGAGAATTAATTGTTGTGCTGTTTAGTAAATTAGTATTATGTAGAATATTGAAAGACAAACAGACATCCTGTTGGTTGGTAAAGCATAATTTCAATCAAAGGAAATTATTTTGATGGAAATGAAAAATGACTAAATTGTCACTATTGAGAGAAGATACAAATAAAAAACTTCACAAGCTTGTTCTTATTGTTTTTTTCTTATCAGGGTTGCCTTTTTCTACAAGCTAAATGTTGTATTATCAATCATGTTAAATATAACAGGGAGGTCTAGAAACCATGTTAAAACAATAGTGCACTTTATGTGTACATGAAAATGCATTGAAATAGTTCTGGCAATAATGAAGCTGGGTGAGTGAATGTTTATTTACTGGATTAGGGGGATTATCTCAGTGGGGAAGAGGAAGTTTGTTTACTTAAAGACTCCCCACAGAGGTTGAAAAGGATGTGTGAAAACTGCCAAGATTTTTAAAGGGCCGGATTCGTCATGGGAAAATGTGTGGTGGTCGGAAAAAGAAAACATTCTGCGAGTGCCGGTCGGGGAATCATGAGTGCCGGTCGGGTTTTCCGGCACCGACCACCATGGGCAGAACCCTGGGTGTTTTATAGTGTTTTACATATTATTTATACATGTATTATTATTATATATTATTGTGGACACGATATCAATGTACATGTACATGTACATACGGACCTGAGCTCCATGTAGATGCACCACGATACATTGTACATGTATAGTCGCATACCCGACTCCCAATATTCTTAATTTGGGAGGCTAATCATCCTTACTGGCA